>JACEFZ010026515.1:915000-1132115 GCA_014155875.1 Cepaea nemoralis
CATATTGATCCCTGGTTATATCATCTCTGACATTTCTCATTATACTTTCGGCGTACAGGTTAAACAAATAGGGTGACAGCACACAACCCTGTCGGACTCCTTGCTTGATGTCAAACCAATCTGATGTCTCGCCATGTATTCTAATCCTGTAGAAATTTATATTTCTAAAGTTAGACTGCCGTCAGACTGCGAGAACAGCAAATTAAAAGAGGGGTGGCCAAACAAGAACACTACGCAGGAAGCCAAAGAAGATTGATAAACCAACACAGAACTGGTGTCGTTAGCCGCTATACGCTGCGGGAGTTGCTGAGGAGGGGATCGAGCACTTATGGACTGAATGGTTCGATGTGCGATGAGGATGAATCTGGTCGACTAACTAATCTAACTAATCTAACTAACTAACTAACTAACTAACTAACAATAACTAACTAACTAACTAACTAACTAATATCTAAAGTCATTGTTTGAAACTGCCACACCGACACTCGGTAGTTATATTTTGTTATACAAATAGATACAAAAAAGAATAATTTTCAAAAAAAACAAAAAAAAAAACCAAAACAATTGTCCCCAAGTAGTTTCTTGCTATGCGTCTGTGATACGATAGGACTATTGCATTTTGTATACGTGAATCAATCAATCAATCATGTGCCATGCCGGAAAGCGTGGGCGGTCATGACTCGCCACTTCACTCGATCACCAGTGTCGTGGATCAGCTCAGTGTTCCTGTCTCGTCCATGCCATGTGGCCAAGCCATCCAGGTATTTTCCTCTCGGTCTTCCTCTTGGTCTGTTCCCCTCGATCTTGCCAGTTGTCACTAAGTTCTCCAATCCATTTCTTCTCATAACATGTCCAAAAAATGTTGACTGTCTACGTCTAATTTCTCTAATCAGTTTACGATGTTCATTTGTCTCCTGTAGTACTTGGTCATTGGTTTTTCTGTCTGTCCATGGTATTCTTTGCATTTTCCTCAGAAACCAAATTTCTGCAGCCATCAGATGCTTTTCAGCTTGACTGCTCATTGTCCAAGTTTCACATCCATACAAAAGAACAGGCTCTATGTATCCCCTCAACACTCTTTTTCTCGTTTCAATTGACATCTTTTTATTGGTCAGGAATGTTTTTCATCTTGCTAAAGGCTACTTTCGCCATGGCGATTCTTGTTCTAATCTCTTCAAGGCATCTCCCATCAGATGTTATAACTGTTCCAAGATATTTGTACCGATTCACTTGTTGAAGAATATTTCCATTTACTTGTATATTACATTGTGGCACTTCTTCCTTCCTACTGACGACCATAACCTGAGTCTTTTTACAATTTAATTCTAACCCCAGTTGCTCACTGTGTACAACAACCGCATCTACTAATTGTTGCAGGTCCTGCGCATTGTCTGCAATTAATACTGTATCATCTGCATATCTAATGTTATTGATGTTTTGTCCTCCAATGCTGATTCCATTTATATCCTCTACATTTCTGAAAATATTTTCACTGTACAGGGAAAAAAGATCTGGAGACATCACACATCCCTGCCTAACACCTCTCTTAATTGGCTGATACTGTCCCACTTCATTATCAATCCTTATTGCAGCTTGTTGTTTCCAATATATGTTTTTTATAAGTCTAATGTATACGTGAATGCACAGAAGAATATGTGGCAGTCTTTCCTTCACTTAGCGAGACGACAAACACGGGTTCGAACCCTCGTCCTACCACGCTCAGAATATTATCAGTGCAGCTCGTATCAACGACGCTAACGTTTGCTAGTTGTAGTCTTAGCAATGTTTCATTACAGGAATTTTAAGTTCATTTGACACGTTCTTGTTAAAGCATTTAATCATACGTATGCAAATCTTCTCTTGAAGCTCTGATTCCACATTGCAGTCCATTCTTCTGTTATGCTGTATAAATACTGTTTTTATGATATCTTTACCGAGACCCACAAGCATTAAATTAATATTGGCTTTGCTGTTCTTTATAAGTAGAGGACCCTTTGGCGAAATGTAAGGTGCATTGAGCACGCCCTGCTAGAGTCGTACTTTGATAGACCTGTCGGCATTCGTATCACGCCGGCCATCTTTGGTTTTCCAAGATATTTCTCGTGAGCCATTTAGGCTGGGTCGACCTGGAGCCCATTCTTATTTTCAAAATCCCAATTTGCCCCGATGCGAATAGAATCCATGACTACCGGGCCTGCAGGCAAGTATCTAGCAACTACACACCGCGGCTCCAGGCTAGGAAATGGCCGTAAAACTCGCACATCCATGTAATCAGTACTGAGAAACCCCTTGGTTTGTAAAGGATCACTTTCACCGCACACAGATATCTCCACAGCTGCGTAAGTCTCCGTCCAAAGACTACACATAAGTAGAATCTCTTATGATAAAAATAAAATGTAGCATATCCTGTGCAGAACGCTGCGATAAACCCCGGGTTGATTTTGTAAACAATTTTATGTTCAGTGCTTGCTGAACGAGAAGTCAACATTAAGTCCAACTGACCTGTATATGGAATGAACCGGCTACGCCACCATCAGCGCAAGGAAGCCAGCGCTCGTATCCTTACAGTCATGCTAGTCATTCGTTCTTCAGATTATTCATTCATTCATCATGTGCCATGCCGATAAGCGTGGGCGGTCATGTTTCGCCATGTCACGCGATTACCAGAGTCGTGGATCAGCTCAGTGTTCTTGTCTCCTCATACTACGTGGTCAAGCCATCTAGATATTTACTTCACTGCTTTTCTCTCGTTCTCTTCCCCTCGATCTTGCCAGCTGTCACCAAGTTCTCCAATTTATTTCTTTTCATAACGTGGTCAGAAAATTGTGACTGTCTACGTCTAATTTCTCGAATCAGTTTACGGTATTCATTTGTTTCTTGTAGGGCTTGGTCATTGATTTTAATCTTTAATAATTTACTAAACATGAAAAGGAAATTATGTTTTTAAAACAATATGCTATTTAAAATTATAAAGTATTATTTGACATATCGTTTGCTATAATTGAAACAATCCTCAGCAAATTTATATTTTTCTTTAAATATTCGTAAGCCCCTTCACTAACTTTACTTACTCCAACCCTGCAGTAATATCTTTAGCTCTTTCTATCCCATGGCACTTTACAGAAAATTCGAAAATTGCATGGTGCCTATTGGTATGAAGCTGGGTCGACCCCAGGGCTGCACTGGCAGGAAATTTTTTTAAATACATTTGCTGGGGATAAACCCGGACTAAAATCTTGATAGGCAAGTGGAATAACCACTATGCCACCATTGGATATACAGGAGTTACATACAAACAATCACGTGAAATCGATAGAATCAAAGTAACACTTAGAACAGTGGTTCTCAACCGGTGGGGAATTTTAGGGTATCCGAGGAGTGGGGGGAATTAAGATTATTTCAAGATCGTGCTAATACAAGAACCGATTACTTGATATTGTTTTTCCCTCAATTTTTTTACGGTTCTGTACTTCACAACGTTCTAAAATTAATTTTATAACGTAAGTAGAGCCGCAAATCACGTTTTATGTAGAAGTCTAGCCTTTTTCTAGTATTTGTTATTAAATTTAGCTTCCAGTATTACATATACTTTGTAGAGTGGCCGGGGGGGGGGGATTTATAGGGAGGAAATACGAAAGGGAGGGAATGACGTTCTGAAAATATTTACAAGGGGTGCATGGGCCAAAAAAGGTTGAGAACCACTGACTTAGAATAAAAGAACATTGTGCACGCCGCGATGCGTTCTGTGCTTATGTGTTTGGCCTCAGTAGTTTGTATTTTACAAGTCCAAATGAAATAATATGCATGGCTTGTTTTCCATTTACAGCGTTTCTACAAGTTACTTAATAGCCATATTAAATGTCACAGTGGCATGGAAATAACAATAATGGAAGGCATGGTTCGTGGAAGATGAGGTACGGGTTGACCAGCACGGAGATGGACACAGGAGTTTGCAGACACCATGGGTCTGAGAGTACATGAGGCCTGAAGTTACATGAGGCCTGAAGTTACATGAGGCCTGAGGTTACATGAGGCCTGAGAAATTGGAAGAGATCACGTGGCGTTTCAGCGCGCCGTGATGAGAGCGGCATTCTGCATAGGACCTGCTATTTGATAACGTGTAGTTATCGAGGTGGCAGAATTGTCTGTTATAAGCCATACAATAACAGTCGTGATACATGATAGCATAGTGGCTAACACGCTTACCTGCCGTACCTGCAATACGTTCAAATCCACACCGAAGCCAGGATTATAAAAATGGCCCAGCCTAAAATGGGTACTAGGAAATGTTCTAAGATGTAAAGGGGGCTAATGTGACAGTGACCACATCACCCATCGAGTCTAGATTGGTCTATAGTCTATAGAAATATGACCCGGGAAGGATAACTCGGTCAACAAATGTCCGCAGAAGTCGGATGTGTCGGCCTAACGGCGCAAGAACGCAGCTCTGCTGTAAACAAGCACAAGGCAATCACGTCCGAAAAATATCTCACGGATGAACGCAGAAGAAGAAGAAATATGGCGCCAGCTTCACATATCCATTGCCCCACAGGACGTGGAGTACGGTTATTTTTTTTTTTTTTTTTTTACACTAAGGGTTAATATAACAACTGCACGAGAAAGAAGAGCGCAAAAATATTTTATCATGAATAGAGTCACCAATGGCCATATGATAGGGTGCTTAGAGACATACATTTATCATCAATTCTCTTTTTTGTCATCAGCATCTATTGCATCGTTTGTGGAGTAAATTTAATAATCAATTCTCCTCTTTGTCGTCGGCGTCTACTTCATCACTTGTGGTGTCTTCCGACCAAGGTCGTAGATTCTGCAGCGCGTGAAGAGAAGAGTTGCTCATGCACAGTGGGTCGGTGACGTCATAGAGAGTTTTGCCGCCGTCAGACTGCAGTGTCATCATAAGTCTTGTGGCCGCTTGCCTTTCTGCGTCTCTCTCTTCAGCAGTCTGCCGCCTAAATGTAGAGAAATGTAAGTGTGAGTGTACACATATGCCTGGTTCTTTGCTTGTTGTATGCGTATGAGAGAGAGAGAGAGAGAGAGAGAGAGAGAGAGAGAGAGAGAGAGAGAGAGAGAGAGAGAGAGAGAGAGAGAGCGAAAGAGAGAGAGAGAGAGAGAGAGAGAGAGAGAGAGAGAGAGAGAGAGAGAGAGAGAGAGAGAGAGTGGATTTAATGTGTGTTAGTTTATTATTTTGAAATAAATGTTATTCAAATATATATCTTGATTTGTAGCATCAAAGGCAGAGAAATGTCTCATTGGACATCGAACTCTGGACATTCAAGAGATTAGGTGTGTGAGATATACCTCCTGAATTATGTAATTCTATATTTATTGCAATCTTGAAGAAATCAGGAGCATTGGAATGCGATCAACATCGAACAATTAGAACAATGAGCCACATCACAAAGATTTTGCTGAGAATTATCATGCAAAGAGTTCGGAAGAAAATACAACCCGAAATTTGAGAAGGACAATGTGGGTTTGTAGAAGGCAAGAGTACAGTAAATGATGTGTATATACTGAGAACAGGAATTGAACGTTCTATAGTAGTAAAGAAAGATCTTTATCTTTGCTTTATTGACTACACAAAGGCTTTCGATAAAGTGAGACATTTCGACATGATAAAGATACTTGAAGATAATACACAAATTGATGGAAAAGACCTTAGACGTGTAAACAACATACGTTGGAAACTACAAGCTGCCATCAGAATTGATAATGATGTAGGTCAATATCAGCCTATTAAAAGAGGTGTGAGACAGGGATGTGTAATGTCTCCAGAACTTTTTTCCCTGTACAGTGAAAATATTTTCAGAAATATAGAAGATATGGAAGAAATCAATAACATTAGATATGCAGATGATACTATACAGTTTTGATTGCAGACAATGAAAAGGACTTGCGACAGTTTAGTAGATGCGGTTGTTGCACACAGTGAGCAACTAGGATTATAATTGAATAGTAAGAAGACAAAGATTATGGTCGTCACTGGAAAGAAGGAAATACCACAATGTGATATACAAGTAAATGGGCATATTCGTAAACAAGTGAATCGGTACAGTTATCTCGGAACAGTCATAACATCTGATGGGAGATGTCTTGAAGAGATTAGAACAAGAATTGTCAATGCGAAGGTAGCCTTTTGCAAGATGAAAAACATACTGACCAATAAAATGATATCTATTGAAACGAGAAAAAGAGTGTTGAAGTGCTACATACAACCTGTGCTTTTGTGTGGATGTGAAGCGAGGACAATGAGCAGTCAAGCTGAAAAACATCTGATGGCTGTGGAAATGTGGTTTCTGAGGAAAATGCAAAGAATACCATGGACAGACAGAAAAACCAATGAACAAGTCCTTCAAGAAACAAATGAAGATCGTAAACTGATTAGAGACATTAGACGTAGACAGTCAAAGTTTTTGGGCATGTTATGAGAAGAAATGACTTGGAGAACTTGGTGACAACTGGCAAGATCGAACGGAAGAGACCAAAGGGAAGACCGAGAAGTAAATATCTGGATGGCTTGGCCACGTGGCATGGTCGAGACAGAAACAGGGAGCTGATCCACGACTCTGGTGATCGAGTGAGATGGCAAAACATGACCGCTTATCGGCATGGCACATGATGGATGGATGGATAACGAGATGCTACGTAGATGCCTTTGTCATATTTATAAGTTTGGAAGACATAAAGCAATTATAACAGTTTTCATAATTACAAAAGCAAAGGCTCCTATAATGTGACCGTAACAGAGCAGATTAGTGAAACAAAGAAACAAACGATAAATGATAACAGTTAAATCTTAGACGGAATTAAGTGCTCACTTACCAACATTGTATTGTGTGACAGAAAAGCAAGTATATCACAATCCAAATGATACCTGTAGAGAAACGTAATTTCAGTTGAAAAAGTGTTTTTTAAAAAAAAGCAATTAAAAAGGAGAAGCAGAAGAAAGAACTTTAGCAGTAGCAGCAGCATCAGCAGCAACACTAGTAGTAGTAGTAGTAGTAGTAGTAGTAGTAGTAGTAGTAGTAGTAGTAGTAGTAGTAGTAGTAGTAGTAGTAGTAGTAGTTTATCCGTTATCCCGTATACTCTCGTGAGTAATATAACTTGCGCGAGAATCCGCAGCGGTTCTCTCTGCGTCGGTAACTTACAGTGTATATGAGCCGGTCGCTCATAAAGCAATGGCAAACTACTGAGCGTAATCTTGCCAAGAAATCAACAATAAGCTGAAAGATGCTAATGTTGACAGCGATATCCTATAAAGGATATGCTAACAACAACAAAAAAGTAGTAGTAGCAGCAGCAGCGGCGGCGGCGGCGACGGCGACGTGACGGCGTGGGCTGCAGCAGTAGTAGTAGTTGACAAGGATGAGTGTTGAGTTTTACATGTATTATGTCTATGTTACACCGGTATTGATCTAACTGTACTGTGATAGTGATACAGGTCAATGCTACACTGTTTGGTAGCAGTAATACGTGACAATCTTATAAGTCTGTTATGTGTGTTACATGAGAAACTCTACGATGTCTCTAAAGTAGATTTGGCTGCCACACTTCACTGGTTGCGCTTTATAACTGCCTTTCCAACCGGGAGATATGAGACATAGTTAAAGAAAATAATGATATATAGGTTTCTATGTTATTAACTTTCTAAAATAATTGTTTTTTAAATATAAAAAGAATATTGATACTTAGTAGGTTTAAACAATGAGGGATGTTATTCAAGTATATATCGGTTTGCCTTCCACCTGCTCTTTTCCCGTCTATTATCCATCTGTCACTAAGTTTTCAAGTGTATTTCTCATTGTAATGTGCCCACAAAACTCCTGACTTTGCGTCTAATTTCCCTAATCAGTTGTACGGTCTTCATTTATCTTTTGCAGGATTTATTCATTAGTATTTATGTCCGCCAATGGTATCATCTGCATTTTTCTTATCCATTAGGAGTGTCTCATCTTGAGTGGTTATTGTTTACGATTCACATACACGTACATAACAGTAAGGTTTACTGTTTAAGAATTTTCCAGTTGACTGGAATGTTAAATTTAGTATGGCTTTTCTTTTTTAATTTTCCGGGAACGACAATAATATGTGCTTTCTTACAATTTAATTCTAACCTGAATTGCTCATCGTGTACAATAACCGCATTTACTAAATGCTGAGGATAATGTTGACTGTCTGCAATCAATATTTATTCATCTGCATATCTTATATTCTTGATGTTATGTCCTCCGATGGCGATTCCTCTCATATCCTTGGCATCTAAGTTACTTATTAAACATAACGAGTGTTTAGATATTACATAGACTAGTAATGACTGTATAATAAACACAGACAACTGAATTGTCGTAAGGAAAAATATAAACTTTCGAAATTTGATTGTTTCAACGAAGAATAGCAACCTCAAATTAAGACTTTAAAAAAAAAAAACAGCAGCAAAGAAGCGTTACATAAACTACGATTGAAGAAAACTATAATACTACATCAGATGAAGGTTAGACGATTAAGGCTTTCTTTTCCTCCTGTCATGTTTCAAAGGAGATTAGGCACTCGGCCGACTCACAACTAGCCCACTTTTTGATGACTGGTTGGGTTTTGCAGCTAGTAGTGTTCTATGTGTTGAGGTAGTCAGTCTCACGCCATCTGCATAAAGACACGCCGTCTGTTGGAGAATATTATGGCAAGAAGTAAAGAAGAGAACGTTGCAAATGGCGGCCAACACCAAAAGATGAACTGAAAGAAGCAAGTGTAAGTGCACTACGAAGAAGCAGGTCAGAACGTAATATAGACTCATCGCTGTCGATCTTGAGTGCGCAGATATCACTAGATAATGATAACAGATTTAAAATTTCACTGGTGTAGGTAGTAATAACTGTGAAATCTGATCATATCCGTGAAGGTATTATATCAAACAAGAAGCACATTGTATGTGAAGTGTATCTGTCGAACCTCTGCTATGTAAATTAAATATCGCTGGATCTTGTAATGCAGTATAACTGGTAACTTTAGTGTATGTGATGAGACGTAACACACTTTAAGGTGTTGCTATGTTTTGGTGACATTAATCAATCTTTCATCATTGGTAAAACAACAGAACTACAATGAACCGATACCTCCATTTTGTTCTTCTGTTCTGGAACCAAGTCTTAACTTGAGCATCCGTCATCTTCAGTGTTTTAGCCAAAGCTGACCTTTCTGAGGATGCCAGATATTTCTGTCTGTGCACAGGGAAACAGTGGAAATGTATTAATGTTACGTTGATACAATAAAGAGATACATAATTTACAGGCACGTTTTCAGGAATAATTGTAATGGCAGAATTAGCATCTCGTGCTCAGGTTTTTATATACAATGGACACATATCCAAGGGACAGATACACGACACCCGGTGCCGCATTCACTGACAGGCAAAGGGGCTGTTAATTTAAAAAGAAAAATGTCATCTGTGACCAAGGCATAATCAAGGATACGCGAATTTCTGTCTGATCTTGTAACTTAACTCATCACATTTTTGCTTTTACTTTTAACTTGACTCACCACATTTCTGTCGAATCTTTTAACTTGACTCATCACATTTCTGTCTGATCTTTTAACGTGACTCATCACATTCCTGTCTGATCTTATAACTTGATTCATCACATTTCTGTGTGATCTTGTAACTTAGCTAATCATATTTCTTCTAATCTTTTAACTTGACTCATCACATTTATGTCTAATCTTGTAACTTCACTCATCACATTGCTGCTTTTACTTGTAACTTGACACATCCCATTTCTGTTTATAAATTGACTCATCACATTTCCGTCTGGTCTTTTAACTTGACTCATCATATTTCTGTCTGATCTCTTTTAACCTGACTCATCACATTTATGTCTGATCTGGTAACTTGACTCATTATATTTCTGTCTGATCTTGTCACTTGACTCTCACATTTCTGTGTGATCTTATAACTTGACTCATCACATTTCTGTCTGATCTTGTAACTTGACTGATCATATTTCTGTTATGATCTTGTAACTTGACTCATCACATTTCTGTTTGATCGTGTAACTTGACTGATCATATTTATGTATGATCTTGTAACTTGACTCATCACATTTCTGTCTGATCGTGTAACTTGACTGATCATATTTCTGTCTGATCTTGTCACTTGACTATTCACATCTCCACAGCCCGTCAGCAGTGTACTTAGATATTAAAAACTGCATACTTTCTTAAATATAGTTCCATTGATAAATATTGTTTGAACACATTTATTTTATTTGTGTTCATTAGTTTGTGTTGGGGCAGGGAAGGAAGAGGTACCCATGGTAAAGCTGGTCAAGCCGCCCGCCAGCCACGGTCGCAGGTTCATTTCCGGACTTCGTCATTAAATTCACGAGTGCAGTTTTTTTTTCTTCTAGGAGAAACCTGGAGGTCATCGCTGGCGCTACGGAGTCCATGCTCTGTGTGACCCTCTCTGACAGACCGCTCTGCGCAAAGAAGACATGATCCTATGGGAAAGAATCAGGCGCAATAAAGTCGATCCTCGTGCCTTTGTCATTTTTGCTGTTGTCTTTTAAATTCTGAAGGCAATACTCGTTTCTGGTCTTTGTGCATCGGAGCTATTGGACATGATATTCTCGTTTTTAAACAATCTTTTTAGCTTAGAAAATAGTCTCTTGACGGCTGATCTAATTGGAAGCTGTTCTCGGTACAATAACAAGTTGGTTGCATGTCATTTATAGGATGTTCCATTTAACCCCATAGTTTATTAGTTGTTTGTGATTTGCTAGGCAATGTTATTTTACGTTCTAAAAGACCGACGTCTCATATAATCGAAATCAACGCAAAGCAATCTACTTCCAAATCACCCGCAGCTGATCTCGATCCCGTGAATCGGTATGACGGGGAATTATGAAAGTGCCCATCTCAATAGAACTTATAGCCCCTTGGTACAATACAACTGTACAGCGCAAAGAACGTCTGTATTTAAAAATCGCAACTGATGTTTGTTTTTAAAAATGGTGTGTAGCTGACATGGACAAACAACTGGCTGTCTCACCTGTGAAACCGCTTCTCCAGTTCTACAATCTGAGCCCGAGTAAAGGATGTGCGAGGCTTCTTTCTCTTTGGCTGGCATTTGCTTTGATAGCCGTGACCAATTCGACGAGCAACTGAAAGGAGTTGAGAGTGTTATTTAGTTGCATAATTTACAATTAAACACTAACAATATTACACCCAAGTCAAGCAGTATTAAGTAATTTATATGTGCAGTAATTTAGAGTTCTTGCGTTTATCTAAAAGAGAAATTCATCATCATGTGCCACGCGATAAGTGTGGGTGGTCATGTTTCGCCATCGAATACGATCACCAGAGTCATGGATCAGCTCTGTGTTCTTGTCTCAACCATGCCATGTGGCCAAGCCTTTCAAATATGTACTTCTCTGCCTTTCCCTTATTCTTTTTCCTTAATCTTGCCTGTTGTCACCATGTTCTCTAGTTTATTTCTTCTCAATATGAGCCCAAACATGTTGACTGTCTACATCGAATTTCGAGTATGGTTTTGGTCTGCTAACGGTATGAAAGAGCCAGCTTGAAAGGTTGGAGTGCATACAGAATGCGGCTATGCAGGTGATTCTGGGATGCACAAAGGACACACAAATTGTATGCATGAGGCATATCCTTGCACTACCAACAATTGTGGACAGACACAGGATCCTTCAATCCAAATGGTACCCGAGAGTCGCTACAAACAGGGATTACACCCTGCATGAAGCCATGGATATGGTTAAAAGTCTAAGACTGACAAGAAGTAGGTCCTTGATGGCACAGGCAGAAATATCAATCAGCCAGATGTGTGAAATAGAGATTATCAATCGTGAAAAAGAATGGGTAAAAGTACCGGAATACATGTGGGACTTGCACAAGGTAATAGTAAAACTAGCAGAGAATGGGTAGCAGGCCGCGCAGAGTTTGAGGTGCAACAACTGATCCAGGGCAACACACACCAAGGTGACAAAGTGATCTACATCAATGGATCAGTGGTGAGAAACAGACGTAGTGGCTGGGGTTTAATTGTGAAGGCTAATGGACGATGCTTGAAAAAGGAGAGTCTGCCATATGAGACTACAACACCCAGCATGAGAATGGAGGTGGAAGCAGTAAAACAAGCATTCCGATGGTTGGAGGAGACCGCTGCAACACATACTGTATTCATTACGGACTCACGGAGTAAGCTTAGTAAGGTGGAGAAAGGAATGTTTCGCGTAGAATGGCTTGCCTCGCTTCAGAGGTCACAGATTGTGAGAATTGTATGGATTTTCTGTGGGGGGAATGAACAGACTGGCAGGAAATGCACCTTTCGGTGGTAGATTATCTATGGGAAAGGGAGAGGTAGCCGGATGGATGTGGGACCCGGTGGAGAAAGCGGTGGAACAGACTGAGCACCCGAATGTGGAGAGAATGATATTGCGGAGGATCGTCTGGGTTCTGGACGAATCTCATAACTGCGAGGGGAGACCAGGAGAATTGTCATTCAGATGGAAGTTGGAACAATTAACAGAATGACTCTTGCTGTTGAAAGAGGGGTCGGAGCACGTGTGATGTCCTGAGTGCAGTGATGACGTTTCTTAGCTCAACTCAACTCAACTTTCAGCTCAATTTACACCTCTGAAGTTGGAATGGGTTAGCCTGAAGGCGAGGGTCACCGATCAATAGGAAAGCTAACCCATACGCAAAATTCAGTCCGTTACTACTAGACATAGTGTGTAAGGACTACGCTTGAGTTTAAAGCGAGTTTAAACGAAAAAGAAAGAAAGAAAAATCATTTTACGATTTTATTTGCTTCTTGTAGGACTTGCTCATAAGTTTTGCTTCCTATTCATAGCATTTCCCTCAGAAACTGCATTTCCACTGTCATTACATATTTTTCAGTTTGTCTGCTCATTGTCCACGTTTCACATCCATACAAAGTACAGGTTCTATGTAAATAGTACTCATTAAGCAATTGTATATTAACTATATCGTGCTCTTTCGTCTCCCCCTTCTGTCAGTTATTATTATTACTACTTTTATTATCATTATTACTATCATAATCATCATTATTATTTTCATTGCCTTCCTATGGTGCCAAAAATCTCAATGAGCATAAACAAACACCATACTACTTCTTTCCCATTTTCAAGTTATTTTCTTCGCTTTTCAAAGACTTATGTTCTATCCATGGTGTTCATACGCTGGCCATTCGGACGTAATCGTTGACTTCTCGTTCAGAAAGCAATGGCATGCTACTGAACATAAAATTTCCTAGTAAATCGCGAACAGCCAGCCGATAGAGACTGGGGTTTTTGTGTGTGTGTGGGTGTAAGTGTGGTGTGTGTGTGTGTGTGTGTGTGTGTGTGTGTGTGTGTGTGTGTGTGTGTGTGTGTGTGTGTTATATTCTGCAAAGAACATGCAATTTTTCAAAAATATGTTCATCGGAAGTGACAAACTGAACTTTAAAGAATAATGTTTTTGAAGTAGTCATCATCGTTGTTGTTGTTGTTGTTGTTGTTGTTGTTGTTTATCCCCTCTGTGGTAGAGTCGTGGTTGGGAGATTAAGTGTCCGCCTCGGGTTCAGAAGGCATCGGGTTCGATCCCTGCATAGGGCTAGGAGTTATTCCAAGAACCATTGATATCTAATGATATCACACTCCTGCTGATCTCTTGGGTAGTGACATCGGATACCTAACCTTCTCAGATAAGGGAGAAAAACAAGAGATCTAATATGCAAAGGACATGTAACCTTTTTTTTTAAACGGTACAAATTATATGTCTTGAGTTTGTTTAGCAGACCTACATTTAGCAAAAGTAAAGAACTATTTTCTATTCTTTGTGTGGTATTGAGTATATTGTGCTATTCAGATACTGTTTACATGGCACTTGGTATTCGAATGGTTAAAAGGTTTGTTGCACATTCTTTACATGAAGTTGCAGTGAACTCAAGCATTTTTTTTTACCTATTTGATATTCCTGAGCAAGTTTACGTTTAATAGTTTGCCATTGCTTTCTGAACGACTGACACTCATACCATTGTATGAAAACCAAAGCAAGGCAAAGAATTGCATTCGTAACCCCTTCGCCACCGAACCAGCTACTCGATGGGTAAATAAGTTAAATAAAAAACAACCCGTGTGCACGCCTTTAGGCATATTTAGTATATTTCGCCAGCTCCATATTTTTGTAGACCAATCAGTACTCCATAGGCGATGTGGTCAATACTTCCTATGCCATTTCCTGTGTCACATTCTAGCCTGGATCTACCCTGGCTGCCTCGATGGGTAATGTTGTTAATATCCCGCTGGTCGCCTGTACTCTCCACAACTTTTCCTGGTGCCTATTTTAGGCTGGGTCGACCTAGGAGCACAGGTTAATTTAAAAAAATAGATCACCACCTCAACAGGGATTCAAATGCATGATCAATAGGCCACAGGATCTGCGTACTAGGATCTGCACCACCGCGGTTTACTTCTGATTTATATTTTGTTATAAGAATGAATAGATGAAGTATCGAGGTGGCGTAGTGGGTAGCCTGCCAGCCCGATTGTCAAATTTCTGCCCATGATGGATCATGTCTGGACTCGAGCAAACCTCAGACAATGTTCTGGAGCATACGTCGGCTGAAGTCTTGTTGGTCACATCATCCATCGAGTGTTACTTGGTCAGGAGGACCTGTATCTAGCAGGTGAGAAAAATATTAACCGGGACCTTTATTCAATTTTATGGATAGATAATATACAGCGACAGTTTACAGCATGTTGTATGTTCCTTGCCGGAAGTTGAGACCAACCTCAGGTTAATGTCCTAGCCAACTTTACGTTCAGTAATTTGCCATTGCCTTATGAACGAGAGGTCAACATTTAAGTCCAACTGACTGGTGTAGGGAATGAACCAGCTGTCGCATCATCAGCGCATAGGAAGATTAAGAGCGATCGATCTTATCTGCCATGTTGACCTCCACAGCCAGAGAGCTGCATGACCTTTGGAGGAAGTTGTTTTTAACCCCAAGCTCAGATTATTTTTCTCTGCAATTTTACGTTCAATAATTTGTCATTGCCGGCTCCGTGGCAAAAAAAAACGGTTGCAGTTCGTTTTGTTTTTTTACGTAATGGTATCGGTGACGGTCCTTCAGAAAGTAATGGCAAATTAATGAACGTAAACTTGCCAAGCGATCACAACAACAAAACATACGGTGTTTACTGCGACGTCCTGTAAAAGGATATGCAACTAACTATAGTCTGCCTTTGCTTTCGGAACGAGAAATCAGCGTTGAAATCCAACAACTGTGTACCAGTTGTGATACATGTTGCTGTTGCCATAAGATAACTGTTTGTCCACACACAATCTTACTTGAAAGGCGGTCTCTGCGAACATCAGTCCAGGAGGGAGGGTAGCTTGCCCACGGCGTTGCGCCGAGACCCGTCCTTCTGTGTGCTGGAAACTTGAGCAGGCCTAAAGTGGCAGGGCTGGCGATGTGGCCGAGCAAAGCATACGGCTTGACCTCCCGCTCGAAGTTTTCTGCGCGCGATGCAGTCAATACAGCAGCAGCTGCTGCGAGATTTTGCTCATAATAAGACTGAAAAATTGGGGGATGATCTACGCTGTATGGCACAGTCAATTGTGTACAATATTTAGAAATGCCTCGACTGTTTGTCTGTCTGTCTTCGGGAGATAACGAATGTTGAGACAAATGATTTTGTTTGTCGATGTAATCAACACTGTGGACAGTTGTTGACCTGTCCAGCGGTAAAAATGCTGAGTTCGGTTGGAATGTTCTTTGACCAGACAGGTACTTCTGCAAAACACCACTTTCCCACTCAACTGTTCGTCGAATCTGGTCGTTGTTGATTTGATCTGTGCTTATATTATCAGTTTTCAGTGGCTCTCTTGCGTTGCTAACATCGATGTGTGTCGTATTAATAGTGGGAAGAGGGCTTTTTGACATAGCAGTCTGCTGTGTGTTGGGTTCAACAGCATCCTTGTCATATTCTGTATCATCTGTGCTGTGTTCAGCATCTCCTGTGTGTGGTGTCAGTTCATCGTCCTCGTCATCTTCAGAATAATTAGAAATGGCGTCTCTACTGCGATCATCATTGTCGGGAACTTTATTACTGACAGTAATGTGTCCAATGTTACACCGCTTTCTGCTTATCTTAAGCTCTCCACACCGAAGGTATCGTCTCTTTATAAGAGTTTGTGGTTGCAAAGCGTCTCCTAGGATTCTGTCAATGCTAAAAGATAGGACTTGTTTCACGACTGTGGCTTCTTTGTTTTCAGGCATGTTGACCACAGTTTTATAGCCAGATCTGAAAGTACAAAGCGAAATATTTAGGCTATGATAAAAGACATAACTCTTATAAAAACCATACTAGAGGGTAAGGTTGAAAGCAAGCGAGCAGAGGTAGACAACGATACAAGTGGGAAGATAACATCACGAAATGTACGTACAGCAGTCAGACAGAATGTACAGTCAGGACGAGAGAAGATAGTGTTGGAGATCCATTCCAGCCAATATATATATTAGTGAAGCGGAAATTATAGAGTAATTAATCGATTAATCGTTAATGTTAACGATTAATCGAACACTTTTCTCCCATCACTTATACAAATGAACCTGAAGTCTAAAAGTAACATTATGGCAGCGGAGAAATATAAACAAATTTCCGGACGATTACATGAACATTTTGGATTTAAAGTATCGACTGACTGAAATATTGAAAATGCTGAAAAGGTTTATTGCATTCATTGTGATAAATCCATTTGCCTACCATGGTCCAACACCTCGCTTACTTACCACCTCCAAAACAAACATCCACTACAGTATCAGAAACTTCAGCTGAGACGGTCTTGTGCAGCATCGTCACATACTTCGAAGCAGACTACTTTGAGTCACTTTTGTCGTTTGTCTGATCGTCCAGTGAATGCTGCATTACAACATGATATTAAAGTATCACTTGCAACCTGGATTGCTAGTAGTGGCAGACCAATATCAATAGTAGATGACGACGGCCTTCAACAAGTATTACGGACAGCATTGCAAAATGCTGAATATAAGCTACCTTCCCACCGCAATATTGACAAACTGTTGACTGCTAAGTATAACAGCAAATTTCAAAGTGTTAAATCTGTGGAAAACGCAAAGGGAATTGCGCTAACATCTGACTTTTGGACATCTCTAGGTAGCGAAAGCTATTGTAGAATTACTGGCCATTGGATTGCCGATGACTGGAAATTGAAAAATGGTATTCTTAAATGCGTGAATGTTGTTGAACATCATTATTCTGACAATGTTGCCGAGTTATATAGACAGTTTGCAATAGACTGGGATATAACGAACATAATTCAGGCTATAGTTACTGACAATGCAAGACATATGGTTTCAGCTCTTGATGCTTGCTTGCTTGTGTTCGTTAGCTTGAGCTCCAACGCGAAGTCCTGTATGTCGGATGAAGGCATCCTGGTGTCCAACATCAGTGTGATGTCATACAGGACCTGAGGTTTGCGTGAGTATCCGTTGTCCCATGTCTGGCTTATTGGCGTGCAGACTGGTGGTTCCTCGCCGTAAAGGCGGACACTCTCCGACTTCGGAGGAATCGGCGATCCTACTGACTTTAGCCAGGACCCCGAAGGGACCTGATGCCCAGGACGCTCAACGAGGACGCGTCAATAGGTCTTGGCCAGTATATAACCCGGCCCTGGTGCCTTGGAAACACCTCTGCGTCCCTTCAGCTCTTGATAAAACCGGGTTTGTACATATTCCTTGTTTGGCTCATAGCTTACAACCGAGCATATTACATGGATTTAAAGCCGCTGATGCGGAAACATTGTCGGACATTTTAAACATAGTGCTGCAAACACAACCGAGTTGCAAAATTATACTGAGTCACCATTGTGTAAGCTGCAGCGAGATGTACAAACAAGATGGAACAGTATTTTTTATTATGCTACAGAGTCTTCTACAGGCCAGAGAAGCATTAACTGTTTACATGTCAGATGAAAAGAAGCAATACAAAGGTTCAGACTGTCAGATTCGGATTGGGAGAAGATTTCGAAATATGTCAACGTTTTGGACGTATTCTATTAGACCACGGTCCCACTTGGCGGTCAAGTTGTTGTCTCATGTAGCTGTGTATTGTCACTGCTATCATCGCTGACAAAGCATATGACTGTACACGATGATGATTCGGACTACATAGCTAAAGTTAAGGCAGCATGTATTAATGAATGTAATGAACGTGTAGCTAATATGACAAGTATTGAAATACTACAGGTTGCAACAGCACTTGATCTAAGCTACAAATAACTGAAGTGTTCGTTAAAAGATGTGAAAGAACGAACTTGGTCTCGTATTGAACAACAACTAGCAGTTGATGTTCATGATGAGCAGATGGAGACTGCTGCAACGAATGATACTGACATTGACAATGAAACTATATGTGAACCAAATGAAAAAGCGTATTAACTAATGGAGTCTGACTCAGACACGGAAGATCACGTCGACAGCTCTTCTGATGAATTGCTGCGTTATCAAATGGAGAAAAAAAAATAGCTGAATCGGTTGACCCTCTACAATGGTGGAAACTTAATGAACATTCGATATCCAAAATTGGCATTCCTTGCCAAGACCATTCTGTGCATACTGCTACCTCAGTTCCATGTGAACGATTGTTCAGCTCTGCTGGTTATAATGTACTAGCAGACCCGGCCCGGCTTCGCCCAGTTCCTGGTGGGGAGCATCTCATTTAATTCATATAAGTAGTCATATAAGCTCCCATTCCCGTTCCTGTCTGTCTGTCTGTCTGTCTGTCTATCTATCTGTCTGTCTATCTGTCTGTCTGTCTGTCTGTCTGTCTGTCTGTCTGTCTGACCCTGCCCGGCATCGCCTGGCTCCTGGTGTGGAGCATCTCATTTAATTCATATAAGTAGTCATATAAGCTCCCATTCCCGTTCCTGTCTCTGTCTGTCTGTCAGTCTGTCTGTCTGTCTGTCTGTCTGTCTGTCTGTCTGTCTGTCTGTCTGTCTGTCTGTCTGTCTGTCTGTCTGTCTGAACCTGCCCGGCATCGCCTGGCTCCTGGTGTGGAGCATCTCATTTAATTCATAATAGTCATATAAGCTCCCGTTTCCGTT
This sequence comes from Cepaea nemoralis, assembly GCA_014155875.1. Lineage (NCBI taxonomy): Eukaryota > Metazoa > Mollusca > Gastropoda > Stylommatophora > Helicidae > Cepaea > Cepaea nemoralis. The sequence goes on from JACEFZ010026515.1 coordinate 934,165, forward strand.
CCCGACTATCTATCTGTCTGTCTGTCTATCTGTCTGTCTGTCTGACCCGGCCCGGCTTCGCCCAGCCCCTGATGGGGAGCATCTCATTTAATTCATATAAGTTCCCGTTCCCGACTATCTGTCTGTCTGTCTGTCTGTCTGTCTGTCTGTCTGTCTGTCTGTCTGTCTGATCATTTATTGGTTGCGGTTAGAACAACCTTAGATAAACGAAGACCAACTTTCAAAAAGCATTAGAAAGAGCACTTGAAAGATCTTTACATATTCCCCCAACAATTAACTTGTGTAAATGGAACAGCGGCAGCAGCAGCAGAAGAAGAAGAAAAAGGAGGAGTAGGAGGAAGGAGGAGGAAGAGGGTGGAGGAGGGAGGAGGAGGGAAGAGGAGGAGGGAGGAAAAGATAGGCGGAGAGAGGAGGAGGAGGGAGGAGGAGGGAGGAGTAGGGTGGAATAGAGGGGGGAGGAGGGAGGAGGAGGGGGAAAGAGGAGAAGGAGGAGTAGGGAGGGGGTGGAAGAGGGAGGAGGAGGAAGGAGGAGGAGGAGAGAGGAGGGGAGGAAGAGGGAGGAGGAGGAGGAGGAGGAGGAGGAGGAGGAGGAAGAGGGAGGAGGGGAGGAGAAGGAAGGAGGAGGAGGGAGGAGGAGAACGCAGGAGGAGGAGGGAGGAGGAGGAGGAGAGGAGGAGGGAGAGGGAGGAGGAGGGAGGTGGAGGGAGAAGGAAGAGGGAGGAAGAGGTAGAAGGAGGAGGGAGAAGGAGGAGGGAGGAGGAAGAAGAATGATGAGGAGGGAGGAGGAGGAGGAGGGATGTGGAAGAGGGAGGAGGTAGAGGGAGGAGGAGGGAGGAAAAGGGAGGAGGAGAGAGGATGAGGAGGGAGGAGGGAGGAGGAAGAGGGAGGAGGAGGGAGGAGGAAGAGAAACGCGGAGAGAGGAGGAGGAGGGAGGAGTAGGGAGGAATATGAGTTAGGAGGAGGGAGGAGGAGGGATTAGGAGGAGGAAGGGGGAAAGAGGAGAAGGAGGGAGGAGGAGGAAGAGGGAGGAGGAGGGAGGAGGAGGAAGGGGGAGAGAGGAGGAGGAGGAGGTATTAGGAGGAGGGAGAAAGAGGATGGAGGAGGGAGGAGGAGGGAGAGGGAAGAGGAGGGAGGAGGAAGAGGGAGGAGGAAGAGGGAGAAGGAGGGAGAAGGAGGAGGAGGAGGGAGGAGGAGAACGTGGGAGGAGGAGGGGAGGGGAGGAGGAGGAGGGAGAAGGAGGAGGGAGGAGGAGGAGGAGAGAGGAGGAGGAGGGAGGAAGAGGTGGAAGGATAAGGGAGAAGGAGGAGGGAGGAGAAGGAGGGAGGAGGAGAAGGAGGAGGAGGGAGGAGGAGGAAGAGGGAGGAGGAGGATGTGGAGGAAGGAGGTGGAGGGAGGAGGACGGAGGAGGTAGAGGGAGGAGGAGGAGGGAGAAAAAGAAGGAGAGAGGAGGAGGAGGGAGGAGGTAGGAGGAAAGGAAGGAAGAGGGAGGAGGAGGAAGAGGGAGGAGGAGGAAGAGGGAGGAGGAGGATGGAGGAGAAAGAGGAGGGAGGATGGGGAGGGGAAGAGGAAGAGGGTAGGAGGAAGGAGGGGAGAGGAGGAGGGATGTGGAGGAAGGAGGAGGAGGGATAAGGTAGGAGGGAGGAGGAGGAGGAAGGAGGAGGAGGGAGAGAGGTAGGAGGTAGGAGGAAGAGGGAGGAGGAGGAAGGGGAGGAAGAAGAGGGAGAGGGAGGAGGGGGAGGGGAAGCGGAAGAGGGTAGGAATTGGAGGAGGGAGAGGAGGAGGAGGACGGAGAAGGAGGGATGAGGAGGAAGGGAGGAGGGAGGAGGAAGGGAGGAGGAGGGAGGAGGCGGAGGGAGAAGGAGGAGGGAGAATCAGGAGGGGAGGATGGAAAAGGGAGGTGGAAGAGGAGGAGGAGGGAGGAAGAGGAGGGAGGAGGAGGAGGGTGGAGGAAGGAGGTAGAGGGAGGAGGAGGAGGTAGAGGAGGAGGAGGAGGAAGGAAAGGAAGGAGGAAGAGGAGGAGGAGGAGGGTGGAGGGAGGAGGAGGTAGAGGGAGGAGGAGGGAGGAGGCGGAGGGAGAAGGAGGAAGGAGTAGGAGGGAGGAGGATGGAGGAGGAAGGGAGAGGAAGAGGGAGAAAGAGGAGTTAGAGGGAGGAGGGAGGAGGAGGGGGAGGAGGTAGAGGGAGGAGGAAGAGGAGGAGAGAGGAGGAGGAGGGTGGAGGGAGGAGGTAGAGGGAGGAGGAGAAGAGAGGAGGAGGGAGTTTGCCATTCCGAATTCATACTCGTCTAGGTTCTGTGATTTCGGTCCTTCCATTGATTGTTCTTCCCTTCTACATGACTGTAGATAACTTCCTTACACATAAAGAGATGAATTGTTATTTATATTGCCGTGGCATGGAGGAATATCAGCAGCAGAGTTGATCCAGAAAACCAAAGACCGAGATCTACGGAGAGCCATGAACGCCTACGCCAGCCGGCACGGCACTTGATGATGATGATGATTGCCGTGTGACGATTCTGTGTAGTCACGTCATTTTCTTCGCTTTCCCTAGCGTTTTGGTTCGGGGATTCTTTCATCATCATCATATATTTACGTACGTATTTAGGGAGGGGGAGGAGGGAGGAGGAGGAAGAAGAAAAAAAAATATCACAGTTGGCAGCTCTGGAATGAAAGGAAGACGTGTAGAAAATTTCATCTCAATCGGATGGGCCGTTCGCGAACAAATAAAGGACATACATATATATTTACATACATACACTTTGTTTTATATATATAGATACGTCACTTGAGCCAAATGCTGTCAACATACTCGTCTGTTTGCATAGTTGGTTATTATATGACATATGAAGTACGACCATAATGTGAGTTATGTGACTATAATTATTTTGCTTTAATAAAACTTAACTATTAATAAATCGTTAATTTTTCAAAAGTTAACTATTAAATTTTAATTAATCGTTAACAGCCCTAATATATATATATATAATTTGCTCAACTGGTATTTGAACACACTGAAATAGCGTGGGAAATAAATTATCCTTTATGTATAAGCCGCCGAAGAAGAAAAAAAAAAGTAATATATGCAACGCAATACCAACACATTGGAGTGAATGACTAACACGGCCGATTGATGCAATCTAAGCAAGGATTCATTAAAAAAAAAACAAAAAAACTACATGTATTTCACAGAAAAAAAAAAAAAAAAAAAACTGGACAGCATCAAACATCTTCCACTAAAGGCAAACATCTCATCCATTGACAAAGGAGAATTATTCTGCATTTTATGTGTCAGGATTGAATTTGTTGTCATCATCATCATCATCATCATCATCATCATCATCATCATCATCATCATCATCATCATCATCATCATCATCATCATCATCATCATCATCATCATCATCATCATCATCATCATCATCATCATCATCATCATCATCATCACGTGCCATGTCGATGATCGTGATCGGTCATATTTAACCATCTTACACGATCACCAAAGTCGTGGATCAGCTCTGTGTTCTTGTCTCGAATAAGACATGTGGCAAAGCAATCCAGGTATTTACTTCCCTGCCTTTCCCTTGTTCCTCTCACTTCGATATTACCAGCTGTCACCAACTCCTTTAATTTATTTCTTCTCATAACGTGCCTCCAAGATAGTTGTACCGATTCACTTGCTTAAGAATATTCCCATTTATCCGTATATTACACTGGTATGTCCAACCCTAGTTGTTCACTAGAAGCAGTGTGTATGGATTACGCTTGAGATCAAATCGAGCGAGTGCAAAAAAAAAATGTCTTCCGTCAACCATTTCTCACGTCCCACCATCTTCATTGTTTGGGATAGTTATTTTAGCGACCTGGCTTACTGAGATTTTGTATATTTTCCATTGGTCACTGACATTTTTAAATATAATGTTTAGATCAGACAATGCATCACATCTGTTCTTCTACGTTGAATTTATCTTTATAACTTCACTCTTGAGTACACTTTGATACAATTTTGTGCTTCTTGGTGTATATGTGACTTTCTGTAATTGTATACGTATATTGTCTATAAATAATATACGGTCGCTCTAGCAGTCTGCATTTGATATAGTATTTGAGACTCTTAAAGCACTTCAAAATCTTCTCTTGATGAGGATGTCAGTATAGTTTCTGGTCTTTTTGTCAAGACTCTTCCATGTCCAAGATCTTCTTTGATGTTCTTTTATACAAGGTATTTTCCAATAATCAAATCATGCTCTGTTGCTCATTTTTGAAGCCTGCAACGTCCTTTCATTACGTTTCCCTAATCCATATCTACCTACTGTGCATACATTTGGTTCACTTCCAACTGTGGCATTAAAATTACTCATTATGATACTTCATTATATTTAATTCTGAGTATTTACACTTTTTAACGGCATTATCCAAATAACTATAAAATTCATCACTGCTTTTTGTTGTTGGAGTATAAACTTGAATGATGTTGACATCAAATGGTCTGCCAGCTAACTTTACTAGTGAAATTCTGTTCGACACTGACCAGTATCCTTTGGTGGAGCTTGATCTCTCCAGATCTATAATAAGTGCTACACTTCGCTATTGTTTCTCTCCATCAGAATGGATTATGTTATATTTCTTGCATGTTATCATGCCCGTTTCATTCCATCTGAACTCACATATACCTAAAATAGTTAATAAGTCAATATTCATGTTTTTTTTTTTTCACTACTTGCTTGATTATTTAACTTCCCATCCCCACTCATTGTTCGAACGTTCCATGTTCCTATTTTAAGCCATGTTAATCTTTGGCGCTCAGTCTCATACTGTCGGTCTGGAGTCACTTGGTGCATATGACTAACCATACCGGTCGTGGCTGCTCGCATGTCCCCAAATGTAGGGCACCCAAAGCATTTCGCTCGGTCTGCCCCTACATGGTGGTCGATACTTTACAATAAGTTGATCATATTTCTTTGATAGACACCTGGATTCCCTAGCTACCTATATTGCTTTGCTCAACCATTGGACATTTGAATTTTTTTTTTTTCGCTCTCACTCGCGTTGAACTCAAGCGTAATCCATACACACTACGTCTGGTAGCACTGAACTGGTTTTTGCGTATGGGTTAGCTTACCCTATTACGAGTGTTCCTTGCCATCAGGCGAACCCACTCCGACTTCAGAGGTACTTGCAATTTACGTCCCTAAGTCAAGGAAGAGGAGCCAACATTATAGTCCAACTGTCTGCTGTAGGAATTGAACCCCTTACCTCAGCACCAGCACATCGGATGTTTACGAACATGAATTCTTATCCATTCGGCCATGCTGACCTCAACTGAATGTTGTATACGTAAATCTACGTACACTTTTATACATCTTTTTAAAAGAAATGTAACGGGTATCTGTATTTTTCTGGACTATTGACCATTATTATAACGAACAAGTAGGTTCGTTTATAACTATTCGATGCGTGTGTGTGTGTGTGTGTGTGTGTGTGTGTGTGTGTTTTATACGTATGATGTGTCACACACACACATCAAACATACACGTCACAAACAAGTAAATACACACACACACACACACACACACACACACACACACACACACATTTAATATAGCCGGCGCTGTGGCGAAAATTTACGAGCACAATTCGTAATCCCGCATACCGCGTTATAAACACAGCTGCGGGCGATTAGGAAGCAGACCGCCTTGCGCTGGTTGTAATGCAGTTGTATGAGTGCCGGTTGTTCATAAATCAATGGCAAACTACTGAACGTAAACTTGCCAAGGAAACTCATTGGCATCCAAAAAAAGTTCTGAGGTTGACTGCGACGTCCTGTAAAAGATATACAGCTAAGTTTAATATGCAAATGCACACATATAATTCACATGCAGTACGAAAAAGCCCCGTTTTTATTACCAACATAAAGATACTGTTGATATGAAACACAACATACGAACTCTCTGTTTAGCGCAAAATAAACTGACATACAGCACGGTAGGCAAACTCTATTAAACACATAAAACGCGACAGACACACAACCTATTTTTTTTATTGCAATAAACACATCTTGCCAAACAACACGATCAACAATCAAAGAGTTAATCAATAATGAACTTACCTAAAGATTGTATGCTGCGTATAAGATGAGTTAACGCCTGCCAGCTAAGTCCATGCCCGCGAACTAATTCCTTCTACCCACGGTTTGAATTGTTAATCGTTATTTCACCATTAAAAGACACGGGATCACGATTGACTGCCAGAGCAATCAGGAACGGCACATCTGAATGGGAAGCTTCTGTGTTAGAGTTCTGCTTTCTCTCGACGACTCCGAGGGTATGTTGTCATGGAAGGGCGAGACAGCTCAGATGCTACTACGGTGCAGGATGAAAGACAGAGAACAAGGTGAAGGGGCGGGAAAGCAGATGACGGTTTGCGTGAGTAACACATCAGTTCACGGTTTACGCTTGACACTGTCACAGCCCCTTTCCCCCCACCCACAAACCCCCTTCGTCATATCTCGGCAATGTTCATAAAGTTACACTCTCCGAAACATTCCGCGGACCATTTCGCCGTGGAGAGGAAAACGCTAGGCAGACGGGCAAGTTTTCACTAAACAAAACGGGCATTGCTTGAGTACTTCCAGGGCCAAAGGTCGTGCTGTGGCATCTACCATGAAAGTTCATTTGTCAGCTATACAAATGATCTACTAATGAAGCATGCTGGTTCTAAGCGTGGACAGACACATGGGGTATGCTGGCTTTCAAACAAGGAGCACCACTATCTGATAGCTCGCTTCATGCTCCATCACGATACAGGAAGGTGGAGAGAAGGGACATAAGCACTTCTGCTAGAGATTCAGGTGATTAATGACGTATTCTTCTCTAGAGACAGATAAGGGGTTAAGGCGATTTGTCTAACTAGGACATTTCTGGCAATTGGTTTGGCCTTCTGGTGATGTGTTTACTTGAAGGACTTCAATATTTTTAAACGACTGCAGATATTTCCATCGCCCATATGTTACCGGTGCCCTTAATGAAAGAAATATACAGTTATACAATATCACTTTACCCTACCATGCATGTCGTAAGAAGCTACTAAGGAGAGTTAGCATGAGATTGGCTAATTCAACCGGTAGCAAACTGTGGCTGATAGTCCAACCAACTACGAATAAGCCTACATAGAGTGTAGCTTTAGTTGAATGAGTTCGAGTGCTCCACTTGAAGATGCAAAGCAAAAAAAGTAAAGTAAAAATATGGTCCCATTTCGGATACTGGAGGTGTGAGGTATTACTCCGTCCAAGATTCTCAGACCTGGGTTAATCACGTGGGGGAGTCCTGTTCTCTTTCTCGCCATCTTTCCGTACGAGATAATTCTGAAAATTATCAGTACCATATTCTATGAGGTTGCGCCGACCCTAAAGCAGTACAAGATGAAGGTGGTCCCACAGCTGATACCGCAGTTGGGGTTAAGCCTGCACATATTCTAGGCCACGACATGTGAGGTTGGTGACCAGTTCCATTCCTCATGACTTTCCTTACCAGGCAATTCCCGGAATATTCTGGTACCGATTTGCATAAGAGTCCACCCGCTTGGGTCCACCCATGCCGCCGTACTGGAAGGAATCATCCTGCCTCTGGTGGGATTGAACCGGAACCACTGCATAGACAGGCCGGGATACACTTGTGACCCAAACACTTATTAATCTACACTATTTCTGCCTCAGACGAGCATCGGGTACTTTAACTCATTTTATCCTATCAGTTTGTTACAGGACATTGCAGTCAACCCCAGCATTCATTGTTATTTGTGTGTGTAAATTTTAGGTAAGTTTACCTTCAGTAGTTTGTCTGTACCTCCTGAAAGGCCGACGCTCATTCCATTGTTAAAGAGATCTGCTTCAAAATGGCCTGCTTCTGACTTCGAACCTAGTATGTCGGGATTGTGAAACTGTGTTAGATACCTTAGATATCTAGAATATGGGGAGCTAAGGCGAGTAAACAAATCTATACGTTGTGAAAAAGACTAAAAAACATAGACAACTGAAGTTAGATGGCAGGTCTTGCAGTAAGGTATGAAGTGTTAGGTCCTCACATAATCGAGGCCATGACAAGGCAGTGAGGTGACTAGTTCCTTTACGATACAGGAAGGTGGAGAGAAGGGACATAACCACTTCTGCTAGCGATCCAAGTGATTAATGACGTATTCTTCCCCAGAGACAGATAAGGGGTTAAGGTCATTTGTCTATCTAGGACATTTCTGACAATTGGTTTGGCCTTTCACCCGCATTTACTCCCCACACACTTCTAAGACAATTGTGAAAATTATCCGGTACTTATAGGACTTGGTGACCCCCTGAACTGTATAGCTAAAATAGTTCTGCACATCTTGGAACAGCACACCAACCACTATGTTGTAAATATCTCAGCTGAGGCTGTTAAACTTAGAATAACACCTGATCTGGATCCAAGGTGTTTTTTGTTTGTTTCTTTTCTCTCTCTCTCTCTCTCTCTCTCTCTCTCTCTCTCTCTCTCTCTCTCTCTCTCTCTCTCTCTCTCTCTCTTTTGTTTTGCTTTCGCTCGTTTTGAACTCAAGCGTAGTCCATATACGTGCTAGTACTTCTAGTGCCCTGGACTGATGTTTGCGTGTGGATTAGTTTTTCCCATAACGATGAGGCGTATTACTCCTACTTCTCAAGTACTTTACGTCCCTAAATAAAGGACGAGAATTCAACATTTTAGTACAATTGACCGGTGTAAGTGTTTAATTGCAACGTAGGCATCTGCATACCGGAAGTTTAAGTGCGAACGCTCTTATCAGTTCGGCGTGGTGTTCTCCTAAATCGTTATAATAATAATACTTAAAATAGAGGACGTTACATGCGATCGACAAAGTCAGTTCTAGAACAGCATTATAAATGGTGGATCCAGGTGGTTGTTAATGCAAGAACTGGACAAAATCGAGTGGGCTAGTACTAGAACTAGACGGTAACATTTTGATTCAGTGGGTTAATGCAAGAACTTGATGGCAAAATTAATATCGAGTACCGGTATATTAGTGCAAGAACTTAATGGTAAAATTGAGATCGGTTGAGTCAGTTCGAGAACTGGTTGATACAATTGAGATTGAGTTGGTTTGTGCGAAGAGCTGGATGGTAATATATAGATCGTATGAGTTGTTACTACACGAAATCTATATATATATAAAACAAAGTGTATGTATGTAAATATGTATGTCCTTTATTTTTTCGCTAACGGCCCATCCGATTGAGATGAAATTTTCTACACGTCTTCCTTTCATTCCAGAGCTGCCAACTGTGATATTTTTTTAGTGTGAAATCGCCTGCTTACTCAGTATTATTTCATTTTTCATTAAAATTTATATATAGCTAAGGGACTTAACTCTAGAAAAAGTTATTTCAAGGGGCATAACTTTTAATAACATTGTTGTATAACTTATAGTCATATTGTTGTATCGTTTTCAAAGATTTATAAACTCTTTGTCTATAGTTATGTACCGGCATATGAGTTATAATAAATAATGATACAATCTTTAAGGCAATTTCAAAGTTTACATAAAAATAATGCATAATGCATAACATTGTAACTCATCTTTCTATGCTTAAGAAATTATCTTAAAGATGTTGAACAATATCATCGCATCTTTAATGTTTTCCGCTATCATATCGGCACGATTCGCTTGACAGCACTTCTCAGCGCTATCAAGCCAAGACGCCTTACACATTTCAAGCAGCCTGATACGGGGGGAAAATGGCACGTCGTAATAGCACACAGAAACAAGCAGCTTCCAAGATGCATAGTGAGAAAACCGACCAGACTATCAAGAAGACGAACCTGCCTTTGGAGAGTCTGCATGCAAGCTGTAATAAAGTATCTGAACCTACAGTCAATGAAACTACCAATAAGAAGAGCGACGACTACCCACAGACGAACACAAAAACTTGTGAGAGGAAGGAGGACCAAGACACCAGAATCAGAAACACTGATTCAAACACAGTCAGATGGGTGGTCAAGCAGCTAAAAATGGAGCTTACTGATGAACAAATACAGAAGCAGCTGCAGGAAGAAAATCTTCACGTCAACATTTTGAAGGCAGAGCGGATTCTTACCTACTCAGAATTAAATGAGATGCTCCACACCAGTGACTGGGCGAACCCGGGCCGGGTCAGACAGACAGACAGACAGACAGACAGACAGACAGACAGATAGATAGATAGATAGATAGATAGATAGATAAACAGACAGGGAGGGAGGGAGGGAGGGATAGACGGAGGGAGAGACAGAGGGATGGGTCTATTAGACAGACAGACAGACAGACAGACAGACAGAGATAGATAGATAGACAAACAGACTGACAGACACAGACAGACAGACAGACAGACAGACAGACAGATAGTCGGTAACGGGAACGAGAACTTATATGACTACTTATATGAATTAAATGAGATGCTCCCCACCAGGGACTGGGCGAAGCCGGGCCGGGTCAGGCAGACAGACAGACAGACAGACAGACAGACAGATAGATAGATAGATAGATAGATAGATAGATAGATAGATAGACAAACAGACAGGGAGGGAGGGATAGACGGAGGGAGAGACAGAGGGATGGGTCTATTAGACAGACAGACAGACAGACAGAGATAGATAGATAGACAAACAGACAGACAGACAGACACAGACAGACAGACAGACAGACAGACAGACAGACAGACAGACAAACAGACAGACAGACAGACAGACAGACAGACAGACAGACAGACAGACAGACAGACAGATAGTCGGTAACGGGAACGAGAACTTATATGACTACTTATATGAATTAAATGAGATGCTCCTCCACCAGGGACTGGGCGAAGCCGGGCCGGGTCAGCTAGTGTATGATAAAATGTTGATCGACTGGATGGTAAAATACAAGTGGAGTGGGTTAATGCAAAAATTGCTATGGGATGGGTTATTAATGCAAGAACTGGGTGGTAAATTTGCAATGGAGTGGGATAATGCATGAATTGGGTAGTAAAATTGCAATCGGATGAGTTTATGCAAGAACTAGACAGTCAAACAAGGGTCAAGAAAGACATATAGTGTAATGAGTAACTAATATGCGCATGGTGAGTTATGGTACACGCTTGAATTTAAAAATTTTATAATATACATACAACATTCCTGTGTTAAATTTCAAATGAATACGCACAGAGGCCAACAAGAATCAAATTTACCAGTTGCGGGACATCGAAACTTACTAGGTTTAGGCATATCACAACACCCTTTCGAAGTCAGTCCTCCAGGGACAAGTTGAGGGTACATGAAGGGGAGGAAGATAAAGAAAATCCTGGACTGATAACACCGAAGAGTGGACAATATGTGGATTTCCACACTTACTGAGGACATGGAGCAGAGGAAGATGTCCACTATGACTCCCCTACGATCTATTCTCGGATTTACGGGATGGGTGATTGAGTGAGTGAGCAGTGTGACTTGTTTACAATGGACATATAATGATATGGCATGTATAACATGTTACATGTCCTAGCAGTATCTTGGCATAATCCCCAGGATTATTTTCTAGACATTTCACATTCTGTAGTTTGCCATTGCTTTCTGAGACAGAAGTTAACATTTAAGTCCAACAGACCAGTGTGTGAAATACACCCACTACTCTGTTCGTGATGTCATTAATTCTTGTGTGCATTAAGGTGGTATTCAGGGTGTTATGTTGGTGTTCAACTTCCCTGAATTGTTTCTCAAGCCGTGCTCCTTTTACCTCTTTGCACAATTTCCTAATTTTCCAGTGGATCTCTTCATATATCTTGCATCGTTATGTTTGTTATTTCGTGAGCTTTAAGATGTCTTCCATCCATTTCTTACGTCTCGTCATCTTCATTTTTAGGACATGTTGTTTCTACAGTTTGGCTGACTGATTTAATTAATGTTTCCCATTGGTCGCTGACATCTTGAAATAATATTTCCCTATTAGTCAATGCATCAAATCGGTTCTTTATCTCTACTCTGAATTTATCTTTTATCTTTTCACTCTTCAGTGCACGTAGATCAAATTTTGTGTTTCTTGGTGTATATTTGACCTTCATTTAATTGTATATGTTGTATATTTCCGGTAAATAATATATGGTCGCTGCAGCAGTCTGCATTTGATATAGTTTTTGTCACGTTTAAGGCACTCCAAAATCTTCTCCTGGTGAGGGTGTCATCAGTATGGTTTCTGGTCTTTTTGTCAAGACTCTTCCATGCCCCTAATCCCCGCTGATGTTTTTTTTTTTTTTTTTATACGAGGTATTTTCCAATAATCATATCATACTCTTTGGCCACTGTACAAGTCTGCAACCTCTTTCATTCTGTTTCCCTAGTCAATACTTGCTTACCATGCATCCTTCCTGTTGATTCTCAACTTTAGCATTAAAGTCACCCGTTATGATATTTAATTCTGAATGCTTGCATTTCTTTATGGCATTCCCCAAATCATAAAATTCATCGATGTTGTCACCACTGGTGACTGTTGTTGATGTATACACTTGAATGATGTTGATGTTGAGCCTGCCACTCAACTTTACTAGTAATAGTCTGTCTGACACAGTCCAATATCCTTTGATAGATTATGATATCGCCATATCAATTATAAGTGTTACCCCTCGCTGTTTTTTTCTCTTCACCAGAATTTATTATGAGGTTGTAACAGCGAGTGCAAAGAAAGGACCTTCCTTGAATATTAAGAAAACGGTAACAATGGTGATATCAGAAGAAAAAGGTGACACCAAAATGTGAAATGAAAACAGAAGGGAAAATTCTCAACTAAGTTTATAATTTTAAATACCCAGGGGCATTTATAACATCAGATGGAAGATGCACAACAGAGATTTAGAACACAACAGAACAATCAAAAGCTGCATTTAAAAAACATGAAAAGTATTTTATGAAATAAGCCACTATCTTTGACTGTAAGAAAGAGAGGGCTGAAATGCTATGTAGAACCAGTTTTGCTGTATGGAAGTGAGTCCTGGAATGTAAATGAACAAGTTAGGAAGAACTTGGAAGTAACAGAGATGTGGTTCCTGAGACGAATGTTGCGAATTCCTTGGCCTGCAGAGTAACTAACAACGACTGCATGCAAGAAGCTAATGAAACTAGAACATTATGTACAACAATAAGAAAGAGACAAACAGCTTTTTTTTGGGTCATGTGTTGAGAAGAGAAGCATTGGGGAACATCGTGACAACTGGAAAGATCAAGGGAACGAGGGGCAGAGGCAGATCAAGAGAAATGATGCTGGATGGATTGAGACGGTGGCATGGAGGAATATCATCAGCAGAGTTGATCCAGAACACCAAAGGCCGAGATCTGTGGAGAGACATGAACGCCTACGCCAGCTGGCAGGGCACATGATGGTGATGATGATGATTATGAGAAGCGCACACTCTGAGCATATTGTCATCATCATCCAGTGGCTTATTCTGTGCAGAATTCCACCCTTTCCTCCCTCTACCTCTCTCACTCTCACCCACCCCATAACAGTCTCCACCGATTTGTGCAGCAGACCGTGTCGCGTTGTGTTATAACGTACTGGTATGGGAGCCGGTCGTTCAGAAAGCAATGGCAAACTACTGAACGTAACACTTGCCTAGTACATCAACAGCAGCTGAAAAATGCTGGTGTTGACTGCAACGTCCCGTAAGGGATACGCAACAAAATAATAAAATCTCTTTAACGATAAAAAAAAAACGTCACTGGGAAGAAAGAAATACCACTATGTAATATAAGGGTAAATGGGAATATTCTTAAACAAGTGAATAGATAAAACAATCCCGGAACAGTCATACGATCTGATGGCATATTAGACTTGAAGAACTGAAGAGATTAGAACAAAAATGGCTATAGCGAAGGTAGCCTTTTGCAAGATTGAAAGATGGGAGTCTCCGTGGCGAAGTGGTCAAGCAGTCAACCTAGCACTCCGAAGGTTGTGGGGTCGATTCCGGGCTACGTCTTTCGGTTCACGAGTGCATTTTTCTCGGAGACTCCTGGGGGTCGTCGCCGGACCTACAGAGTTCGTACTTTGTGCGACGCTTTCGGCAGGGTTAGAATTGAATTGTAAGAAGACACAGATTATGGTCATCACTGGGAAGAAGGAAATGCCACAATGTAATTTACCAGTAAATGGGCATATTCTTAAACAAGTGAATCGGTACAGTTATCTCGGAACAGTCATACAATCTCATGGTCTTGAAGAAATTAGAACAAGAATTGCCATTGTGAAGTTAGCCTTTTGCAAGATGAAAAACATACTGATCAATAAAAAGATATCAACTGAAACGAGAAAAAGAGTGTTGAGATGCTACATAGAACTTCTGTGTGAATGTGAAGCGTGGACAATGAACAGCCAAGCTGAAAAACATCTGATGGCTGTGGAAATGTGGTTTCTGAGGAAAATGCAAAGAATAACATGGACAGACATAAAAACCAATGAACAAGTCCTTCAAGAAACAAATGAAGATTTTAAACTGATTAGAGACATTAGACGTAGGCAGTTAAATTTTTTTGGGCATGTTATGAGAAGAAATGAATTGGAGAACTTGGTGACAACTGGCAAGATCGAAGGGAAGAGACCAAGGGGAATACCGAGAAGTAAATATCTGGATGGCTTGGCCATGTGGCATGATCGAGACAGGAACACGGAGCTGATCCACGACTCTGGTGATCTAGTGAGATGGCAAATCATGACCGCCCACGCTTATCGGCATGGCACATGATGGATGAAAGTATTACTTAGAACTGTACTTTTGTACGGAGGTGAAGCGTGGACAATGAGTAGACAAACTGAAACGTATCTAATGGCAGTGGAAATGTGGTTTCTGAGGAAAATGCAAAGAATACCATGGGTAAACAGAAAAAACAAATGAGCAGGCCCCACAAGAAACACATGCAAACCGTAAGTAAATTGATTAGAGAAATTAGACGTATGCAAGCACCATGTTTTAGACACATTCTAAGAAGAAATAAATTACAGAACTTGGTGACAACTGGCAAGATTGTGGGGAAACGAACAAAGGTAAGGCAGAGACGTAAATATCTGGATGGCATGGTCACATAGATTGGTCGAGACAAGAACACAGAACTCTGATGATCGTGTGATATGGAGAAACATGACTACCCAGGCTTTTTGGCATGGCACATGATGATGATGAACAACGTGAAATATTAATGGGGGGGGGGGAGGAGGAGAGAGAGAGAGAGAGAGGAGAGAGAGAGAGAGGAGAGAGAGAGAGAGAGAGAGAGAGAGATTCTTGTGATGAAAACATATCAGTGCATAAATTGATATACTAACTTGAGGATCGCGTCAGGAGAAACATGATCGCCCACGCCCATTGACAAGATATGCCATGATGAAGAGAGTGGCTGAAAAAAAAAAAAAACAACTAACTCATAGTCACTTCAAAGTATACCAAATTGTTTAGTATTAAATCGTTTTAGGGGTTTAAAAATACTCGCACACACGATTATAATTATTAACCCAACAATAAGACTAAACATAATTAAGAACAGATACCATAACGAGCTGTCACACCATAGGGCATGCGGTTCATGACGTGTCGCTAACCACAGGACAAATTTTACTATTGGCGCCAAGGGATTCGGCTCCCCTTTCAAAAGGAAGTCCCTATCGACAACAAGCCCCGCCTCTACTTTTCAGGACGAGCGTCAGTGTCCGGCGTCAGGGGATTCCGGAGTAATGCCTACCAATTTGCCGCGTGCAACAGACTGTTAACGCGCAGCGACAGAACGCAATCAATATTGCTGAAGACGTTAGGAGCCTCTCAAACACATTCTGTCTACAAATATTTACATTTCTTGTTTAGCCATGTTTACTGATAAACTATCGTTTTGTAGCTTGTGCCTGTCGAATAATTTCCGTATCTTGGGACTGGCACTGCGCATGCGCAGGGGAAAATATGTCGGAACGGTATTTTTGAAATTGTAAACCACATTTAACGCATTTCCGATGTTAAAGTTAGTTGCTTGTTCTTTACAGGACGTCGCATTCTACCCTAAATTTTTTTGGTTGTTTGATTGATTGATTGATTTAGGACCCGACATCACAACATTCGGGGCATTTAACTAGGCAAGTTTACTTTCTGAATGACGGACGCCCATGCCATAGTTAAAAATCAACACAAGGTGTCTTCTTCTAAATCGCCTGCAGCTGATTCACGTTCGCTATGCCTTCACTACCAACACCATGTCCAGTGTAGTGTCTTTTATCTCATTCTCTAGACGGGGGGGGGGGGTGGGGGGGGGGGGGGGGGGAGGCTTAGGAAAGCAACCCTGACAAATGATTGTCGAAATCGGATGTACTGAGCCAGAGGCTTGACGAAAAGCAACGTAATATTGCTGCTTTCATCATCATCATCATCATCATCATCATCATCATCATCATCATCATCATCATCATCATCATCATCATCATCATCATCATCATCATCATTACCAAGTGCTTTTCAAACTGGCTCCATGCTTCTCCAAATCTTGCGATCTCCAAGGGCATGTATCAATTAGTGTATTGACACCCTTCCGTGCCATGACACAAAACTGTCAATAATTGTCTGTTGCTGTATTCCTCTATCTCTCCTTCCATAAAGTTTTCAGTGTTCACAATATGTTGTAGATTATGCCTTCTCATAATGTTGCCATAATATGATAAAGCCTTTTTGTGACGTTTGCGATAACATTTATTTGTATCTTAGCCTCTTTCAAAACTGTTTAGATTACTCATATGGGCCGTCCAAGGAATATTCAGCATTCGTCTGTAAAACCACAGCTCTAAAGCTTAGAGAATTTACTTTGCTTGTTTATTAACTGTCCACTGATTCACCGCCATCTATTAAAATTGATTCAATGTAACATACAAACATTCTGTTTGTAACATCGAACGACAAGAATTTATTGCAAAAGATGTTCTTCATTTAATAAAATGTATATTTTGCATGTCATATTCTGTTCTTTATCTCTGTGATGCATCTTTCATCTAATGTTTTCCATGTGCTTAGATACTTGAATGTCTGCACTTTGTCTGAACTTAATACCGTTTACTTTAATTGTACATTTAGGCACGATTTGTTTCTTTGATATTACCACTACTACTGCCTTCTGTTATTTAAACTGAAG
This sequence comes from Cepaea nemoralis, assembly GCA_014155875.1. Classification (NCBI taxonomy): domain Eukaryota; kingdom Metazoa; phylum Mollusca; class Gastropoda; order Stylommatophora; family Helicidae; genus Cepaea; species Cepaea nemoralis. Next base: position 951,337 of record JACEFZ010026515.1, read on the forward strand.
CTGCTTTTTTCTCACTTTCCTCAACCACCGTATCCGCTTTACAATGACGTTTTCATAAGCAAAGGGATTAATCTCACTAAACACCCACAGCTAGGTTAAGGGTATCAGTCTATATTATGTCACAAACTAAACATGATGATACGGAAGATACAGACAGTACCAAGACAGATCCTATGTAGAGTTAGGCCTTCACTTCACATATTCTAAGTCGATACACTGAAGTCGAGTATCCAGTTCCATTCGCTATCTTTTTTCACTACTTCACATTTCCCAGACAGTTCGGAAAAATTATCGGGTATTTTATGTGACTGGATCGACACTAGAACTGTGCCGGTAGAAAAATATAATCCCACCACTGCTTGGATTTGAACCTGAGCTAATGTCTTAGTAAGCAAGTGCACAAGTCGCTATAATTTCCATATCCATTATAAACCACTGTACCGCCACAACTCCAGTATAGACATTATTACAGTTAGGGGCGCCAAGTGGAAGAGTAGTGTTAATATACACAAGACGAGATGACTAAATGCCATTTCTGGGGGATATAAGCCAGGACTAATGGCGGACTGACCATAGTGTCAGCTTGCCCGATGACAAGTAGGCCCTGAGGTCAGTATGACCGAATGGATAAGAAGCGCCCACTCTTAAACTTCCGGTGTGCTAATGTGGAGATAGCGGGTTCATTGCCTACTCCGATCAGTTGAACAAAAATGTTGACTTCTCGTCCTTGACTTGGGGATGTAAACTATAAGTGCTTCAGAAGTCGGAGTGGCTTCACATGATGGTAAAGGACACTGGAAACGGGGAAAAGCTACCAACAAGCAAATATCAGTTCAAAGCGAACGAAACAAACAAGTAACATCTTGAAAGCCTAGCAGACGCCACACGCAAGCAAACAGACAAGCGGCATCTTCATCATTCTTCTCAGTTCCTGTAATGATATATAGCCACAGTAGCATGGTAGCTAGGCAGAATCAAACAACAATACCAAGTCTGAGAACCAGTCTGTTGATTGGTTAGTTCCCGAATCCTCTCAAATTCAATATATTAGCGTTCAGGTTGCGCTAGTTTGAAAAGGATTTGAATCTCTAGGAATGAGGCTGACCTAGAGATGTTCTCTGGACTAGTTATCTATCGTATTATGTCCACGGGAACTGTGTTGGAATGTTCTCCTTCACCTCAGAAGATCAGAAACCTGCGAGGTGTACAAGACCGGAAATGAAAAAAGCACATATAAAATGCAATCACGTCATGTTTCAGCTCAGCACCATGGATTGTCCGAGATTAGGCTCAGATTTCTAATGTTTCCTCCACGGTTGTTTGATATATTTCATTGTCAGCTCGACTGCCAGTGCTCGCCCTACATCGGGGCAGATATGCTACGGGAACACGGTGTGATACTATCCGATGCCACCAGGGCACTGGAGCTCAAACTATATACCTCCCAGGACGCCTGGTGGCAAAAGTGGAAGATGAAAATGATTATGATGATGATTGTCAGCAGACGCCAATGCAATGTCCAGAAGACTGTATGAAATAGCTGTAGTAGCTGTAGATATTTCTTAGAAGAAGCCACAGAAGGAGTTGTGAGCAATTTAGATGGTCTTTCACCGAATGCGATTATCTAGAGTATTCACGAGGAGTCCAACAGGGTAACAGCTTTGATTATATGAAGTATTTTCTGAAATACCTTCAGGGCCTGCAAACTTTAGTAGATGCGGTTGTTGCACATTATCAACAACTAGGGTTAGAACTGAATATTAAGAAGACACAGATTATGGTCGTCACTGGGAAGAAGGAAATATCACAGTGTGATAAACGAGTAAATGGGCATATTCTTAAGCAAGTGAATCGATACAGTTATCTCGGAACAGTCAATAAAATCTGATGGGAGATCCCTTGAAGAGATTAGAACAAGAATTGCCATCGCGAAGGTAGCCTTTTGCAAGATGAAAAACATACTGACCAATAAAATGATATCAATTGAAACGAGAAAAAGAGTGTTGAAGTGCAACATAGAACCTGTACTTTTGTGTGGATGTGAAGCGTGGACAATTAGCAGTCAAGCTGAAAAACATCTGACTGCTGTGGAAATGTGGGTTCTGAAGAAAATGCAAAGAATACCATGGACAGACAGAAAAACCAATGAACAAGTCATTCAAGACCAAAAAAAAAAAAATGAAGATCGTAAACTGATTGGAGTCATTAGACGTAGACAGTCAACATTTGTTTGGGCATGTTATGAGAAGATATGAATTGGAGAACTTGGTGACAACTGGCAACATCGAAGGGAGGAGATCAAGGGGAAGACCGAGAAGTAAATACGTGGATGCCTTGGCCACGTGGCATAGTCGAGACAGGAACACGGAGCTGATCCACGACTCAGGTGATCGAGTGAGATGGCAGGACATGACCGCCCACGCTTATCGGCATGTCACATGATGGATGGATGGATTTCTGAAATAAATATCAATTATCAGGCCCTGGAAAACGACAGTCTGTAAGGAAGGAAACTGGTAATAAAATAATAATATACTAGAAGTAATTGGCATAGTATATAACTATAATCGACTCTGTGGCGATGGGTTTCATAATACTGCATACCACATTCGAAACACAGCAGCGGGAGATTTGGAAGCAGACCGTCTTGGATTGGTTTCTATACAAAGGTCTGAGTGATGATCGGTCAGAAAGCAACGGCAAACTACTGAACGTAAACCCGTCAAGAAATCACAAACTGCCAATATGCATTGGTTCACTGCGACTTTCTGTAAAGGAAATGTAACTAACTTTTAGCTATAGCAAATACTGTTTGTTTACATTTATCTTTTACTTGTTATTAAGTATTTTCTCATTCTTTTAAAAAAAATATAAACAATTGACTTTTTACTGCTTGTGCTAATAATTATAGGTTTTACTTCCTTTATATTTCAGCCGTCGATCAGAAAGCAATGGCAAACTACAGAACACAAAATTGCCCAAAAAATCAACTAGAGTTTGATCGCTATATCATGCCCCGCTTTAACGTTTCTGCCTAAACCTTTTGCATGAAGTGTTCTTTATTTGTTCTCTTTTTTAATTTATTGCACATTTGATGATTTCATCGTTTGCCGATTCTCATGATGAATTCGACCTGTTGTTTTTGCTAGTTCCTCTTTAGTTCCACGGAACTTGGAGTTCAGTGGGCTAGTATATCTGTCTGAACTAGCTACAGAGAGAACAGTCACGCACAACATGCTTTTTGGCGTAACCCACACATAAAAGTGCTGAAACAAAACAAAACAAAGAAAAAGTCTATGCGTATGTTTTTGGAATTGGCTTTCTCATTCTTGAAGATATAGAGGATGTCTAATCAAAGTTCACGGGAAACACATCAAACTCTGATGTCATCTATCCTTCATAAAGCAGGGGCTGTGGCGAAGGCGTTACTAACCCAGTTCGCAATCCCATATACCGCGTTCAAAACACAACTATGGCAGATTTGGAAGACCAACTTGCGCTTGATTTTCATACAATGGTATGATTGTCGGTCGTTCATAAAACAATGACGAATCATTGAACGTAAGCTTGCCACAAAAGTCACAGCCACAGAATGCTGGGTTAGATTGCAACGCCTTGTAAAGGATATGCAACTAACGTTTAACTATCCTTCGTAACACATAGAACACAATCCCATATCATGTTGATACAAAATAATAGCGTCTTATATAGGGTGTATTTTTAATGACTGTGGGTTTTTGAAAATATTGCCGTTCCAAGTTTTGTATTCACCCTGTGTAAGTTCATGCAACATAAAAGGTAAATACAAAACTTGGAACGGCAATATTTTCAAAAACCCCTATATTTCCCTATAAACAACAACGATTCTAAAACTACCATAAACGATTCGGAATTTATTATCTACCATATCTGGCCTCATCATCCCTCTCTCACCATGACGCGGCTGCTGATGGTACGAACACTCTGGGTGTCTTGTTATGATTGGTAGACTAACGCCAAAGCGATTAAGATAATTGCCGCGATGACAGCGTTGAGCGGCAGGACTCTCATATTCTCCACTAAACGAGATAGGCACATAACAGAAGTTCTTGTTCGTCGTTAGAATTTGATATTTCTCGTGTATAGATATAATTGGGAAATTCCCACAATCGTCTGCGGGGAAACCCAGTGTACTACAGAGTGACTTCATTAGAAGAAAGGGTATCTATCATTTTGTTGCCTTTAATTTTGAGCCTTGGTAGCTAAGTAGTTAGTATCCTTGTCTGCCGTCCCGGTGGAAATTTGTTCGAAAACCAATACGGACAAATGTCATAAACGTGCTTTGATTCACAAGTCGACCCACGTTAAGTCATAATCTTTATGTAGCGGCACTTCTGCAGAACGTGACTATCATTACGGCGCGACGACAAGTGTCTTAATCTCTGGCGATTTCTCTCTCCCCCCCCCCCCCCCCCACACACACACACATGTCCCCTCATGCCCATGGCGTCTGCAATGTTGTGTGTCCATCTTCGCGCTGCTAGACCTTTGCTTCTTCTTTCAAACTAAACATGTAACCGGAAATATTATGGGAAGTAAAGCCGGTCCGTGTGATATTGACTGCACCGCCCATCGAAAGCCGATTGGACTAGTTAAATGTAAATGTAAGGCACTTTTACCCAGTACGCTCAGAAGAGAGTAACAGTCCTTTACATGTGTTTGTTCATTTCGAGCCTATTGCTCTTTCTAAATTATTGATGAGGCTTTCTTGTTTGTGCCTACTCTCTTGAATATACTTCCTTACGTACGTACGTAAATACTGTCTGCCTACCGAAAGAAAGAAAGAAAGACAGACAGACAAACAGACAGACAGACAGACAGACAGACAGACAGACAGACAGACAGACAGACAGACAGACACGCATACATACATACATATATACAACGACAGGAAGGAACGTATACATCGCTAAACTGAACAGGGGACACAAATGTAGCAATGAAAGTATTTCGCAAGATATTACGGTTCCCTCGACAGCCTCTAACATTTCAAATTAATATTCAATTACTCGATCTCTCTGTCTGTCTGTCTGTCTGTCTGTCTGTCTGTCTGTCTGTCTGTCTGTCTGTCTGTCTGTCTGTCTGTCTGTCTGTCTGTCTGTCTGTCTCTCTCTCTCTCTCTCTCTCTCTCTCTCTCTCTCTCTCTCTGAGGTGCTTGCTCTTCCTCTGTACTATTTTATCTCTCTGCTTCTAACTCTCTCTCTCTCTCTCCTCTCTCTCTCTCTCTCTCTCTCTCTCTCGCTCTCTCTCTGAGTCTTTGAGGTGCTTGCTCTTCCTCTTTACCATTTTATCTCTCTGCATCTAACACACTCTCCTCTCTCTCTCTCTCTCCTCTCTCTCTCTCTTGCTTTATGTATCTCCATCCCTCGGTCTATTTCTCTCTATCTCGTTGTCTCCATCTCCTTTACTTTTTATCTCATTCTTTCTTTCTCTATCGTATTCTCCGTCTTTGTCTCCCTGTCCTAACATTGTCACCCAAAGAGAGGTATTGCCGACACACACACACACACACACACACACACACACACACACACACACACACCACACACACACACACATAGAGACACAGGGGGTGGGGGAAACACACATAGACGAACACACAGGGGGAACATAGACATATATAGACACAAACACACACACAAACACACACACACACACAAAAGGAAACACAGACAGACGTACACACACAGAGGGACATGCGCAGATACAGATAAACACACAGGCATACACAGACACACACACACACAGGTCGCAAACATATGAAACGTAGACACACATACATAGAGACATACATATATTCACAGAGAAACACACTCATAAACACAGACACCCAGATGCACATACATAAACACACACAGACACATACACACACACACATAAAGTCAAGCAAACACACACGAGCTCCCGCCTGTCGTGGAAAGCTAACTGTACACCGCCGTCACGTGTAATCTTTCAGAGTCAAACAGACTAAACAGATCTGCTAAATGACTCTCTGCCGGCGTGCGGTCACTCAGCCAAACAATAGCTATAAAATATCACTAAGTGGGATGTAGTACATTCTGTCATTACTTCCGAAATGGAACTATCACCTGCAAACATTTGCTTACACAAATTACTAAGGACAGAGTCACCGAGGAAGCTTCCTGTTATATGATGAATTTTGTTTGCACCGAACAAGCCGTGGAGTCCCCAGGGAGCATTAGAAAAACAGCCCATCAAAATGGCCATCGCGAGCTGTCAGAGAAAAAGACAATAAATAGCTAATTTAGTCACTGTCTCGTTGAGGGAGCTACCAGGTCCGTAGGGCCCTATCGTGTATCTGTCGTGCCGGGCCAAGCTGTAGTCCCTGGGAACGAATTCTGGTCAGGCCGATTATTGTGGGAACACGCTTTCCCGAGGATTGATTTGATGCTAGATAGGATTGCATGGCTTTTGCCCTCGCCCTGTCCAGCCCATCTCGTGTGCATAAATGCTTTGGCTTCCCAAGCTGGAAACAAAACGCAAGATTCCCAATTATTCATCCTCAGTTTGTGTGATTGACTTACAAATATCCGTGTTCTCTCGCTTGCCGAGTGAGCACAAATGATAGCGCTTAGGATCGTGTAAGGCCATCCTACTGCGCAATCCGCAGTGGAGCTGAGCAACGGTAATACTTCCGGGTGAATTTTTGGGCACCCCTGGGGAGGCAGGAGACAAAAGACGGAAGAAACAGCGGAAGTACTGATCTGACGTGTCCGGCCAGTTAAACGGAACGCAATCGACTTGAAGCCGGGAGTCGAACAGTTGGAAACGGCCCCCGGCGATGTGGCCATAATTACAAAGCAAGAATCAATCGTCTAAATAAACGAAATGTCTCCAATATCTTCCCGCAGATGGCGCTGCCGGAATAGGCTGGCCCAATACGAGTTGACGAGAACGATGTCGTCGTTGCGACTCTGTTGCTGTGAATTATAAATGAACTTATCATCACTTCCGACTTTGTCATAATTGAAGCTCAGGAAGGACTAGTGAGGCATTGTTCTCGCCCTTTCCACGTCATGTGGCTTTCTTTTGATTACATCTCGTTACTGCAGCCATGGAGCCGGCCCGGTGGTCATGTATTTAAATACCATTCGCGGCGGGGAGTGTTAAAAAAAAAAGTTTTTCAACAACAGGGTAAAAGAATAAAATAGAATGAAAATAAAATAAATAAACATCAGAAGTAGCTTAGAGCAATAGAAAATAATCTCTTCCCCCCTCCACCCCCCCCCCTCCCAAAAAACCCCCCAAAAAACAAACAAACAAACAAACAAACAAACAAAAAAGAAAATAAATAAACATAATACTAAATAACAACCAATTCGATAAGACATATAACAACAAAAATAATTAAAACCAACAGTATAAGGAAAAATGATAGGAAAAATAACAACTAAACACAATAAAACATCGAGAAACTTAGAGCAGTAGATATTAGAAATAGGAATAACTAAGAAAGAACATTGCAAGAAGGAGTAAAAAGGAAAGATTACATTAATGTAAATGCAATAATAAAAAAAATAAAAATAAATAAGATCCAGTAGAAACGGTACAAACATCGAGGATGTCGTCGGTGAAGGACAGAATGAAGGACAAAAGCAAAGAGGAGCCCTGCCAGGCATGCATCAGTGGAAGTCATCTAACGCACAAAGGACCAGGAAAATATAAACCGAACTATGAACCACTTCAATTATAACCGAGGTTGTAAAAGCCGGTTGAACGAGTTGGAACTTTTGTATTGTCTAAAAATGAGATCGGGTCGGCTCGGAGTTCTTACGAATTGGCCTGGGCTCATACTCCGATCCAGACTAAAAAGAATGTCACGAAATCTTCGTAGAAGTAAAGGCGGCCGGCGAAATTGGCCATACCATCGAGAGCCGATTCTTCTTCTTCTTCTTCTTCTTCTTCTTCTTCTTCTTCTTCTTCTTCTTCTTCTTCTTCTTCTTCTTCTTCTTCTTCTTCTTCTTCTTCTTCTTCTTCTTCTTCTTCTTCATCTTCTTCTTCTTCTTCCTCTTCTTCTTCTTCCTCTTCTTCTTCTTCTTCTTCTTCTTCTTCTTCTTCTTCTTCTTCTTCTTCTTCTTCTTCTTCTTCTTCTTCTTCTTCTTCTTCTTCTTCTTCAGCGTTTCGAGCCATTGAGGTTCTGTGCTGCAGATACAATCCGTCTCCATTCGTCTCTCTGGTGGACCTTCTCTTGCCAGTCGTTGATTCCAAGTGCTTGTAGGTCTGTATATATATTATCTCTCCACCGTCTTCTTGGTCTACCTCGGGGTCTGCAGTCATTTATTTCCTGAGTGTAAGCGAGTTTTGTTTCCCTATTATCTTCCATTATTTCTATATGCCCCAGCCGACTGGTTTATAAAAATCATGTCTAACGTTGTAGATCTAATTCGAGGCTAAGCGTGTAAATGGGCCATTTACTTAATCTGTTTATATGAATATAGTTCCATCTCAGTAGTGAAGCAACCCTCATTCCCAGAATGCTCGTCAGCTCTTCAAGAGTGAGTGCAAGGCGTAAGTACAGCTTGCCTACCACCATCGCGGCTGGTTCACGTGTATACATGTACAACAATTACTAATGTTCTCGCCTCATCTTTGATTATTCGCCATATTCTTTTAGATACTTTTTGGCAATCTTTACATTTAATATTTGAAATCAATTATCCATCCATCATGTGCCATGCCGGTAAGCGTGAGCGGTCATATTTTGCCATCTCACTCGATCACCAGAGTCGTGGATCAGCTCCATGTTTCTGTCTCGTCAATGCCACGAGGCCAAGCCATCCAGGTATTTGCTTCTAGGTCTTCTCCTTGGTCTGTTCCCTTCGATCTTACCAGTTGTCACCAAGTTCTCCAAATCATTTCTTCTCATAACATGCCCAACAAATTGTGACTGTCTACGTCTAATGTCTCTAATCAGTTTACGATCTTCATTTGTTTCTTGAAGGAATTGTTCATTGGTCTCTCTGGCTGTCCATGGTATTCTTTGCATTTTCCTCAGAAACCACATTTCTACAGCCATCAGATGTTTTTCAGCTTGATTGCTCATTGTCCAAGCTTCACATCCATACAAAAGTATAGGTTCTCAACACTCTTTTTCTCATTTCAATTGACATCTTTTTAATGGTCATTATGTTTTTCATCTTGCTTAAGGCTACTTTTGCCATGGCGATTCTCGTTCTACTCTCTTCAAGGCATCTCCCATCAGATGTTATTACTGTTCCGGGATAATTGTACCTATTCACTTGTTGAAGAATATTCCCATTTACTTGTATATTAGATTGTAGTATTTCGTTCTTCCTAGTGATGACCATAATCTGTGTCTTTTTACAATTTAATTCTTCTTCTTCTTCTTTTCGTTCATCCGGAGTGTTTTTTCAGATGTGATTGCGGTGTGTCTGTTATGCGCCCTTGGGCCGAAACCCGTAGGCCAACACATCCGACGACAGCGTGCTTTTTTGACCAGGTAGCATTCCTGGGAGACTCTCACTTTTGTGGTGCCATCTACAACCCAGCTGGCCAAGTTGGAACGGTTGAAGACAACGGTCATCCCTCAGAGGAAGGCAGGGACAGTCCATAGCATTTTCCGCCATCCAAGGCTGCTTCCATATTTGCAGGGCCGACACATAGCGCCCTGGTCCTGGGCTTACCGAGGGAATCGTCACGTCCTGCTCATGGCTGCTTTAAATCCTCACTTCAACATATTGAGCGTTCCTTCACCACGGGCCGCTCCCGCACAAACCAGGCCAGTCTGCAGACGGTATCCACTCAGCGAGTTTTCGGTTCGGACATGTGCTTGTCTCTGTGCCCTTCAGAGCTGTTCCAGGCACGAAGGACATTAGGAGAACTACCTAGTCAGAGCTGTTCCGAGCAAGAGCGGCATTCGGAAACAAGGTAGTTTTTCCTAGCACGAGGGAAGACTAGTTAGAGCTTTTCCGGTCACGAAAGACATTTCACTCGGACGTAGTTGCGTAGTGCCATTTTTATTTTGCCGCCCGTAGGCTGACACTTCCGGCTTCAGCGGGCATTTTTAATGAGGTTAGCCTTCCTCAGGTTCGAGACTAGTTAGACTCTTATTTCGACTTCCACACAGCAAGCTTTTCCTTTGGTCTGCCACGTAATGGATTCGCAAGCCAGGCGTTCCATTTCGTGTCATCGAGACAATTTTCCACCTTTGACTACACTCACTCCATGAGTACGGTTAAAGACTTTCATCGGAACGTGCGACCGAGGTGTTTTTCTACCTTTTAGTACTCGCTCACGAGGTAGGCTACATGTGCTGCCGGCTCAGCACCTTACCTCCGTACAGCAGTGAGCGAGAAACGGCCAGGCCCTCTCATCCGGGGATCCCTCATATCCCCCAACTGAGAGCCTTCGGACAAGTATCTGAACTGGACATGTAGCGTGCCCAGTATCTTACCTCCTCCATTATCGGTGGAGGTGTTTGTGTAAGTATCTGGACCAAGATTGTGGCTTCGTGCGCCGGAGCTTAAATTTTGCCTGTTATCCTCAGTCTACCTGCAGAGCAGCAGGTTGTGTCTCTCTTAGTCTGGTCCCTATCCCATATGCTGTCCGATATGTAGTTTTTCATCCATCGGCAAGCACATGGGGTCGATGGGACATGCAAGCTCCCCCACCACGGCAAGGTGGAGACACATCGGGGGAGCAATTTAATTCTAACCCTAGTTGTTCACTGTGTGTAACAACTGCATGTACTAAATGTCGCAGGTCATGTTCATTGTCTACAATCAAGACTGTATCATCTGCATATCTAATGTTATTGGAGCATCGTCCCCCAATGTTGATTCCTTCCATATCTTCAATATTTCTGAAAATACTTTCACTGTACAGGGAAAACAGATAAGGAGACATTACACATCCCTGTCTTACACCTCTCTTAATAGGCTGATATTGGCCTACTTGATTATCAACTCTTATGGCAGCTTGTTGTTTTCAATATATGTTTTTTACAAGATTAAGGTCTTTTCTATCAATTTGTAGATCTTCTAGCATCCATATCATGTCGACATGTCTCACTCTATCGAAAGCCTTTGTGTAGTCAATAAAGCAAAGATCTAGATCTTTGTTTACTTCTATAGAACGATCGATTACGGTTCTCAGTATATACACAGCATTCACTGTACCCTTGCCTTCTACAAACCCACATTGTTCTTCTCCTATTTCAGGTTGTATTTTCCTCCTAACTCTTTGCATGATAATTCTTAGCAAAATCTTCACGATGTGACTCATTATACTAATTGTTCGATGTTGATCACATTCCAAGGCCTCTGATTTCTTTGGGATTGGAATAAATACAGAATTACACAATTCATGAGGTATATTTCCAGTATAATATATTGTATTAAGCGGACTAGTAACTTTATCTATTCCATATTCTTCTAAAACATTAATCATTTCTGTTGTGACGCTGTCTGAACCGGGGGTCTTGCTAGATTTCATATGGTTAAGAGCATTCTGAACCTCCATCTTCATAATTGTTGGGCCTTCATTATTATTTTGAACACCATACTGTTCGTCTCTGTTATCGTCATAAAGGTTTTTCACTAATCTGACCATACATGTAAGATTTGATCTGTTTCTATTATGACTCTTCCATCTTTTGTCTTTAGGCAGCCTGCTGATGTACGTGTTCTTTGATTAGTAAGCTCCTGAATTCGTTTGTGCATTAGTTTAGCATTTTTACTGTTGTGTTCAGAAAGCAATAGCAAACTACTGAATGTAAAAACTTGCCTAGTACATCAACAGCAGCTGAAAAATGCTGGTGTTGACTTCAACGTCCTGTAAGGGATATGCAACATTTAAAAAAAAAAGTTGTTTTTCAATTTCTCTGCAATTTTTCTCAAGCCAAGTTTCTTTTGCCTCCTTACATAAGGTTCTGACTTTTCTGTGAATTTCTTCATATTTGGCAGGATTATTTTTGTTCTGTTTTCTTGTTTCCAATAGTTGTAAAATTTCTTCAGTCATCCATGTCTTACAGCCCACTTTCTTTAATTTTGGAATAGTTTTTTTCTGCTGCACAATTGATTGAATTCTTCAGCATTTACCATTGATCATCTATATTTTGAAATAGAATCTCTAGATCAGACAATAAATCAAATTTGTTCTTTACTTCTATGTTAAAATTATCTTGTATCTCTTTGTCAGTTTCCAATTTGCACAAGTCATATTTAGGGTTTCCTGTTGTATACTTGACTTTCTTTAACTTTACCCTCAATGTGCCTGTATATAATCTGTGATCATTGTAACAGTCTGCATTTGGAACTGTTTTAACGACTGTTAACGCATTTTGAAACCTTCTGCTAATCAGGATGTAATCTATCTGGTTTTTAATCCTGCTGTCTGGACTCCTCTATTTCCACAATCTTCTATGATGCTGTTAAAATCAGGTGTTTCCTACTACCATTTCTTGTTCTTTTGCCCATTCTGCAAGTCTGTATTCTCTTTCATTTCTCTCTCCCAAACCATGGTTGCCTACACTGCATCCATCGCCTTGATTTCCTATTTTTGCGTTGAAATAACCCATTATGATATTTATTTCTGATTTGTTACAGTTCTTAAGAGCAGACTCCATGTCATTATAAAATTTCTCTATACTTTCTTCACTGCATTCACTTGTTGGGGCATATACTTGAATTACATTTATTTTAAAATCAATTATACTTGTTCTTAAATTCCATTCATTATTTGAAACCCATTAAAACACACGCAGCAACGCTTGTCTATATTTGTGGCTGACTTAGTCATGGAATTATTAATTTGAGCCAGAGATGGACTTTAATATAACTTCTCTTTCAGGATGAACGGGGTAGGAGTAATGGTGAAATCGAAATAGAAACTATTACCCATATCCCCGTTCAAACTTTGAAGAGAAGTTATATTAGGGTCCATCGCCTGAACTGATTGCCTGCCAAACAAAGAAGTGGGTCCTGACCAAACAGAAATTCATGGCAAAATGTTGAGTTGAGTTGAGTTGAGTTGAGTTAAGAACCGACATCGAACGAACGAACGAATGAACGAAAATCTTTATTTTCAAAGGGTTAAGAATTGGGCCCGTCTGACATTCTGCCCTTCTTCTCTATTTCCTCTCATACATTCTTTCATTCAACATCACTTGTGAAGCAAATTTTTGACAATAAAAGAACAATAAGCATTAAAACGCATGAAAAATAATCAATGACAAATGACTCACTGAGGCAATGTTTAACATGGGCATTATAAATACCTAAGGAAGGTGTAACGTGCCATACATATGGGAATGTTTTTTTGGCTAGTTGTCGTTTGAGATAATTTACGATTATTATTGTCCTTTTCGTTTTTGTTTATGGGGGTATGTAGTCTGTACCGAGGTAGTGGTCAGACAGGTTGCGAATGTATGTATAATGATTGGTGGTGTCTTTGATTTCTTGTGGAAGATTGTTCTACAACTGAGCGGCAGAGTATGCTAAGCTTGTTTTGTATACGTCTATCCTAGGTGGAGGGACTTGAAGTTTATTTAGTCGTTCGCTATGTCTTGCGTTATATTTAAACAATGGCCAAAGGTAGCTTGGAGCATTTTGAAATAGGATTTTGTGAATTAGTATAGCCTTATTAAATTATTAGGCGTTTGTGGAGTGGCAGTAACTGAAGACGTTTATATAGGTTATACTTGTCTGTGAAGCTTATCACCATTAATTAAACGTACTGTCCTTTTCTGAAGTGAATAAAGGCGTTTTGTTATTGATTTGGAGCATCCATCCCAGATTGTGGAGCAATAATCAATATGTGTTTGTATATGGGAAGTATAGAATATCTTTCTTGTGTTTTCGTAAAGGAAATTTTTAATTTTGGAATGTTAGTATACTTTTTTGGCAATTAGATTTTGATTTATGATAAGACCCAGTGCCTTGTGCTCGGTTACACTTTCTATAGCCATGCTACCAATGTGCAGCTGTAGAGTACTCTGTGAGTTTAGCGTGTGAAGTCTTTGCCTGGTTCCTATTAACATAGATTTCGTTTTAGAAATGTTAATTTTCATGGGGTTTGCATGACTCCAGTTAACTACACTATTTATTTCCTGTTGCAAGGACAATTCTAGCACATTACGATCAATAGCGTTTGTATATACTGTGCAGTCGTCTGCAAATAGATCGCAGGACGACGTCAGATATAAGGGAAGATCATTTATATAAATGGCAAATAATAGAAGGCCAAGAATAGACCCCTGAGGCGCTCCGATATTAATGGTAATGGCTTGAGATAACGATTTATTGTGTGATACTACTTGTTTTCTGCCTAATAAAAATGATTATAAAAGCTTACTTTCATTGTTTCTAGTTTTTTAAATAGAATAGTATGATCTATCATAGCGAATGTTTTTTAAGTCTATAAACACTGCTCCACATAGAGTATTGTTAATATTTTGATGCCAGTTTTCTATCATATTTGTTAGGGCCGTATGACAAGAGTGTTTTGGCCGAAATCCTGTCTACCTGTCAACTATTAGTTTGTGGCGAACTAAGTGCTCTAGTGATGTTTTGTGGATGTGCTTTTCTAGCGGTTTGGATAGTGAGGATAATATGGAAATTGGCCTATAATTACTCATGAGACTATCGTCTAGAGAACGAGCTTTTCAAAGAGGATACACTTTAACGATTTTAAAGGCTGATGGAAAGTGACCTTTGGTGAAAGATGGATTATATATAAAAGTTAGTGACTAGCAGATCGCCGGTGCAGCATGGCGAAAGATCCGATTACTGATTCCACCTAGTCCTGATGAGTTATTGTTTTTTAGGTTACTGAGATGAGTAAATACTTCAGTGGTCGTCATTAAGGGTATGAGGGAGGGAATGTCTCCATAGCATTTGTCACATCACTACACACAGGCCATTCTCATAGTGCTCCGTCCCTCGTTCAACAACCAGCGAAGAGTTATATTACTAATCTTTTCCACCGCTATCTGATTAAAATTTCTCTTCGTCTTCCCTCTCAGATTTGAGATTCTTCCAAAACACCTGCCGATCCCCCGCAATCTCATTCTTTCCACATATGGGTTCTCACTCTCTTCCTCCGCCTTCTCCACCTGGTTCCACAAGCGCACAACCATCCACAAGAGGTGCATTCCCTGCTAGCCTATAAGCCTGTTCATTCTCCCGCACCTCCGCATGGCCAGGGCAAAATATCCATAAAATTCTCACAATTTGTGATCTCTGAAGCAACGATTGCCATTCTACACGAAACATTCCTTTCTCCACCTTACTAAGCATATCCTTTGAATCCGTAATGATTACAATGTGTGTTGAAGTAGTCTCCTCCAGCCAAGGGAATGCTGCTGTTACTGCCTCTACCTCCATTCTCATGCTGGAGGTCGTAGTCTCATATGCCAGACTCTCCTTTTTCAAATTTCGTCCATTAGTCTTTGCAATAAAATCCCAACCACTACGTCTGTTTCTCAATACTGACCCATCGATGTAGATGACTATGTCGCCTTGATGTGTGTTACTCTGGATCAGCTGTTGCACTTCAAACTCAGTGCGGCCCGCTGCCCATTCCCTGCACTCACGACCCAGTGTTATTATTACATTATGCCAGTCCGTCATGTCTTCCGGAACTTCAACCAACTTTTTTCACGATTGATGGTCTCTAGATCCAGCAGAGGAAAAAAAAAGAATTAAGTGGGGAGAGTGTGTCAATGAAGTCGGTGGTGATGTGACATTTGGAAAATTCTGGAGGCTGCAGCGGCAGATGAAGAGACAAGCGATGTTTGGTACACATGGTACCGTTTATGATGGCAACAACCGATCTATGACAACTGACAAGGACAAAGGGGAAGCTTTTCTTGCACGATTTTTAAAACAGACGGATCAGCAAGATAGAGCTATTAGAGATAACGTCAGAGAAGCCTTGTCACGAGCCACTGGGAAGGAGGACTGTGAGATTAAGGTGGAGGATACTAGACGGGTACTGAAGCGGGCTAAAGACACAGAGCCAGGTCCGGATGGGATGAGATACTCCCTATGAGTAACATAAATGAGGGGGACTTGGAGGAGACGGCTCTTTGTTTCAACCTAAGCATCAATGCGGCGGAAATACCCCACGATTGGCTGCATATCTACCTGGTCCAACTCCCAAAGCCAGGTAAGGATCATTCCAGACAATGGATACCGAATCATAACCCTGCAAAATACGTATGATAAAACCCTCGAAAAGATAGTAGCACGCAGGCTCCAGCGACATTTGGAAAGTCGTGATCTGCTTCCCAAAGGGCTCGGGAGTTACTGGCATGGGAAGGGTACCTGGACCAATGCTGAAACTTTTCATTTGATATCTACGACTGCTTCCAGGATAAACAAAAGACAGTGGCGGTAGCTCTTGACCTGGAGGATGCGTATAACAGGGTCAGGTATGATCGGTTGATATACACACTTTTGGACATGGAAGTCTGCCCTTGCCTTGTTATATGGGTTGCGGCGGTCCTTTATGAGCGCAAGGTTGCACTGCGCATGGGTTCCTGGACTTATGACCCTTGAAATATTACACCTGGGTTGCCACAGGGATCTGCCTTGTCCCCAGTGCTCTTTAATGTCTACACCAGCAAAATTGCAGCTATTGAGACACCAGGCGTGGGTAGAATCTTGACATTTGCAGATGATATGCTGATGTACAGACAGGGCAGAGACAGGGCCAGTTTGGCGAAAGACTTATAGGTGGCAGTAAATAGTGTGGCAGAGTGGTGCAGGGACGCAGGGGCCGTTATAAATCCAGACAAGGCATCGGTTGTGTGGTACTCCCTGGATAATAGGATCGTCAAGGTAGATGTCCCAGGCATTATGTTGAATGGATGTCATCTTAGTCGAGAGATTAAATTGAAGGACTTGGGGATCACCTTTGACAGGTGTTTGTCTTTTAAGGATCATGTGGAAGCTTTAGTGGTGAAGGCTGGTAGGGGACTTAATGCATTGAGGGCTATGGCAGCAACCGGGGTAGATCAAAGGATGCTGTACAGGCTCTTTCAGCAGTTAATAATTTCTGTCAATGAGTATGGTTTGGAGCTGCTGACAGTATCAAAGAGCCATCTTGAAAGGTTGGGGCGCATACAAAATGCTGCCATGCGGGTAATCCTGGGGTGCACAAAGGACACACCAATTATATGCATGAGGCGTATCCTGTCACTACCAACAATAACGGATAAGATAGGATCCTTCAGGCCAAATGGTACCTGGGAGTTGCTGCAGATAGGGATCACCCGCTGCATGCAGCCATAGATATAGTCAAGGGTCATAGACTAAGACTAGGCAGGTCATGGATGGCACAGGTGGAACTTTATATACGTCAGGTATGTGAGCCGGCCGCTCAGAAAGCAATGGCAAACTACTGAGCGTAATCTTGCCAAGAGATCAACATACAGCTGAAAGATGCTGGTGTTGACAGCTAAGTCCTGTAAAGGATATGCTAAAAAAAAAAAAATGTGATCTAGAGACCATCATGGCAGAAAATGGGAAGCAGGGGTGTGTGACAATAATGATGTGAAAATTGTTAAAATTGTAGCAGATATATTGCATGATATATGAAATTAAAGGACATTGCACAGGGAACATGATAGTGTTAATAATTAATTGATTGGTTACAAATATTATGACAATAATGAGAGGTTTAATAATAACAATTTAAATTAAAGAGGTGACAATTATGACAAATGTCCACTTACCAAGGCGATATTTCTTATCCGCTGAATACAATCCTGTTAAATTTACTGAATTATGATAAACACACCACTTTTGTTCACCAATGTCACAAGAACTGCTCCATAACACCAATAAAACGCAATTAAAATATCATATTTTGAAGAACACCATTTTTATACAAAATGGAAAATGTCAGGAACACAAGAGGCAGATTATGCCGAGAACCAATATATACACTATTTTTTATTTAGTTATAATTATTATTCTTTTAAATTTAATTATTTAAATACCACTTAAATACTTTGTGATAGGCAAAGCAAATTTAGGGGCATAAGTTTGGCCCATTAGCGCATTCATAATTCGACGTGAGCCATCATATTATGGCGAACTTTCACTGTTAGTGTTGTTTTCAGTTACGACCGCCTACTAAATAACCTAACTGACTACTGCGCGTAATAATAGTTTTAGAATTTATCACGAAGTCCTTTAAATCAGAATAACTATAATCTGAATTTATTTAAAACTCTAATTTGATGAAAATCTACGCGGTCGCAAACTAGAAGGCGTTGCCATTTATAAAATAATCAATACAAACTACTTAAACACTCGTTTTCTCCTAAAACACAATGAATCAGCGCGCCTTGTCTATCACTGGTCGAATGGAAATCATTTGTGTGTGTGTGTGACTCGTCATTTCCGGGCACTAAAACTTGCGGAAAATAAGAGAAATGAAACAAATAACGCACTGTCTATACCAAGTCGACTTATCGGTTCGCGGTGCCAGCACCATTCCATTAAACCGGCCTATCGGCTCGCGGTAGGCAATCAGATCCCACGACCGAGTCAGCCACAACTAGGATGTTAATCTGAAGCTGACTGTTGTCCAACGAGGATAATAAGTTTTAACATGTCTGCACTGAGATAATTATTTATATAAGAAACACCTGTTTCTTCTTCTTGCAACATACTTATGTTCTATGATTGGATTTTTAAAGAAAAGGAGTCTTTTAAAGGCTTTGAGGCGTGTTGAGCTTATGGGGATAGTTCTATATTTGTGTAGACCAGTCGGCGCTCCATGGGTGATGATGTCAATACCAAGCTAGCCGCCTTCCCTTCCCAAAAGATTCCCAGGCACAAATTTAAGGTTGTGTGACCTAGAGTCAGATCAATATTAGGTTGCGTGACCTAGGGTCAGATCAATTGTGGGTTGTGTGACCTAGAGTCAGATTAATTGTGGGTTGTGTGACCTAGAGTCAGATCAATTTTAGGTTGTGTGACCTAGAGTCACATCAATTGTAGGTTGTGTGACCTAGAGTCAGATCAGTTACAAAAATGTGGCACAGTTGTGAGTTCGATTCCATGATTCGGTGAGTTCGATTTGCTGATTTGGCAGCAAGCCTGCTATCCACTGTTGAGTTGAGATGAGTTGAGCTAAGATCTGACATCACTGCATTCAGGACATTCCCATACGCGCTCCGTCCTCTCGTTCAACAGCCAGCGAAGAATCACACTACTAATCGTTCCCACCGCTATCTGATTGAAAAAGCATGCTATCCACTGGCATACACAGCTCCCAAAGAGATTCTGTAGTTGTTACATGTATTAATGAAGTCAAGTGACTATTTATGGTTGCCAATGCACTGGTTTTTCTCTATAGCGAAATAATAATGAGACAGATCAAAGATGGAGTTCTTTATGGAGGTTATATTATAAACAAGCCGGTCTCTGTGGTTAAGGGCTTGCGAACGCGGTTTGTGAGCCCGTATACCCGTGTTCGAAACACAGCCGTACTGGTTTTTTTCGAAAAAGGTATAGAGGCCGGTCGTTCAGAAATTAATGGCAAACTACTGAATATAACATTTGCGCAGGAATCACGAACAGCGAAAATACTGGGTTTCACTGCTACGTCCTGTGAAGGACATAGAAGTTAACTTTAAAAAAAAAATATAAACAATATATTTTGTGAAGATGACAGAGTATTGACAGCTGAAAATCAAAAAGATCTGCAACATTTGTTAGACATGGTGGTAACAGAGAGTGCAAGTGTTTCCTTGACTATCAGAAAAGGAGAAACATTAGTCATATTAAAGGAAAAGACAACACCAAAGCGTACTTTTACAAAAGAAGGGAGAAATGCTTAATCAAGTGAATATATTCAAATATATAGGGACAATCATAACATCAGATGGAATATGTGTGGCTGAGATTAAGAGTAGAAAACGCCAAGCAACAGCGACATTTCGGAATAAGAAAAAAGTATTTTATGTAGTAAGTAACTCTCATTTATTATGATTCGCTTAAAGGCTGATCATCGCAAGACAAGGACAGAGACATTAAAATTAGCAACATGGAACGTTAGGACGTTAAACAACGACGGAAAATTAGAGAACATAACACAAGAAATTCAAAGAGAAAAAATTAATATATTAGGTATGTGCGAAACGAGATGGACAGGAGCAGGCATCAAGATACATAAATATTTCAAGATTATTTATTCTGGAGGTGAAGATCGACATAGGGGAGTGGCAATAATTTTGGACCGGAAAACATCAACGTCTGTTCAAGGATATTGGGCCGTGTCGGACAGAGTTCTACTAGTTAAATTGAGTGGCAGACCTTTTAACATAAATATTATTCAAGTATATGCCCCAACAGGAGAATCCAGTGAAGATAGTGTAGAGGAATTTTATAATGACATAGAGTCTGACTTAAAGAAATGTAAAAATTCAGAAATAAACATCATAATAGGAGACTTCAATGCAAAAGTAGGAAATCAAGGTGATAGATACACAGTAGGAAACTATGGTTTAGGAGAGAGAAATGAAAGAGGATACAGACTCGTAGAGTGGGCAAAAGAAAAGGAAATGATTGTAGGAAACACCTGGTTTAAGCAACACCCTAGAAGATTATGGACATGGAGGAGTCCTGATAGCAGGATCAGAAACCAGATTGACTACATTCTGATTAGCAGAAGATTTAGAAACGCACTAACAGTAGCAAAAACAGTTCCCAGTGCTGATTGTTATAGTGACCACAGACTACTTACAGGAACATTGAGGATAAAGCTGAAGAAAGTCAAATATATAACAGGAAACACTAAATATGATTTGTGTACATTGAGTAATGACAAGGAAATACAAAACAAATTCAACATAGAAGTACAGAACAGATTTGATATATTGTCTGATCTAGAGATATTATTCCAGGATGTGGAATGATCAATGGGAAATGTTAAAGAATTCAATCAGTTTGGCTGACAGAAACAACTATTCCAAAATTAAAGAAGGTGGGTCGTAAGAAATGGATGACTGAAGAAATTTTACACCTAATGGAAACAAGAAGACTCAACAAAAATAATCCTGCCAAATATGAAGAAATTCACAGACAAGTCAGAATATTATGTAGGAAGGCAAAAGAATCATGGCTTGAGGAAAAGTGCTTAGAAATTGAAAAACAACACAACAGTCAAAATACCAAATTAGTGCACAAAAGAATTCAGGAACTTACTAATAAAAGAACAAGTACATCAACAGGCTGTCTAAAAACTAAAGATGGCAAAATCATAATAGAAAAAGATCAGATTCTACATGTATGGACAGATTATGTGAAAAACCTGTATAATGATAACAGAGAGGAACAGTATGATATTAGATTCAATAATGAAGGACCAGTAATTTTAAAGATGGAGGTTCAAAATGTTCTTAAGCATATGAAAGCTGGCAAGTCCCCCGGTGCAGATAACATCACAACAGAAATGATTGAAGCTTTAGAAGAATTTGGATTAGAGCAAGTCACCAGACTGCTGAACACATTATATGATACTGGAGATATACCTTCTGAATTATGTAATTCTGTATTTATTGCAATCCCAAAGAAATCAGGAACCTTGGAATGTGATCAACATAGAACAATTAGTATAATGAGTCACATCACAAAGATTTTGTTACGAATTATCATGCAAAGAGTGAGGAAGAAAATACAACCTGAAATAGGGGAAGAACAATGTGGGTTTGTAGAAGGAAAGGGTACAGTAAATGCTGTGTATATGCTGCGAACAGTTATTGAACGTGCTATAGAAGTAAACAAGGATATACATCTTTGCTTTATTGACTACACAAAGGCTTTTGATAGAGTTAGACATGTCAACATGGTGGATATGCTTGCAGATCTACAAATTGATGGGAAAGACATTAGACTTATAAAAAACATATATTGGAAACAACAAGCTGCCATAAGGATTGATAATGAAGTGGGACAATATCAACCTATTAAGAGAGGTGTTAGGCAGGGATGTGTAATGTCTCCAGATCTTTTTTCCCTATATAGTGAAAATATTTTCAGAAATGTAGAAGATATAAATGGAATCAGCATTGGTGGAAGAAACATCAATAACATTAGATATGCAGATGATACAGTATTGATTGCAGACAATGCACAGGATCTGCAACAATTAGTAGACGCGGTTGTTGTACACAGTGAGCAGCTGGGGTTGGAATTAAATTGTAAGAAGACACAGGTTATGGTCGTCACTAGGAAGAACGAAGTACCACAATGTAATATACAAGTAAATGGGAATATTCTTCAACAAGTGAATCGATACAATTATCTCGGAACAGTCATAACATCTGATGGGAGATGCCTTGAAGAGATTAGAACAAGAATCGCCATGGCGAAAGTAGCCTTTAGCAAGATGAAAGACATTCTGGCCAATAAAAAGATGTCAATTGAAACTAGAAAAAGAGTGTTGAGGGTATACATAGAGCCTGTACTTTTGTATGGATGTGAAACTTGGACAATGTGCAGTCAAGCTGAAAAACATCTGATGGCTGCAGAAATGTGGTTTCTGAGGAAAATGCAAAGAATACCATGGACAGACAGAAAAACCAATGAACAAGTATTACAGGAGACAAATGAAAATCGTAGACTGATTAGAGAAATTAGACGAAGACAGTTAAAATTTTTTGGACATGTTATGAGAAGGAATGGATTGGAGAACTTATTGACAACTGGCAAGATCGAGGGGAACAGACCACGAGGAAGACCGAGAGGAAAATACCTGGATGGCTTGGCCACACGGCATGGACGAGACAGGAACACTGAGCTGATCCACGACTCCGGTGATCGAGTGAAATGGCGAGTCATGACCGCCCACGCTTTCCGGCATGGCACATGATTGATTGATTGAACTCTCATCGTCAAAATGTTTTGGGTATGTTGTGAGAGGAGGTGAATTGGAGAGCTTGGCGACAGCTGGTGGGATCGAGGGGAACAGACCAAGGGGAAGACCTAGAAGCAAATACCTGGACAGCATGGTCGAGACAGAAACACGGAGCTGATCCATGACTCTGGTGATCGAGTGAGATGGCAAAACATGACCACCCACGCTTATCGGCATGGCACATGATGGATGGATGGAACTCTCATTAAACATAACAATTAGAACCTCTGAAGTCGGAGTGGGTTAGCCTGATGGCCAAGGACATTAGTAATAGGGAAAGCTAATCCATACGCAATAATCAGTCCAGTGCACTTGAAGTAGAAGCACGTGTATGGACTACGCTTGAGTTCAAAGCGACCGAATGCAAAAAAAAAAAAAATATTGGGAAAGTGAAATGTTACACAGAGCCTGGTCTTCCGTGTGGTAGCCAGTATTGGACAGTGAACAAACATAATAGTAAGAGCTTAGAGACAACGGAGATGTGGTTTTTCAGACGAATTTTACAGACACATTGGACTGCCAGAGTAATTAATAATGAATGACTGGAAGAGACTAACACAAGTAGAACAGCATATACAACCATAAGAAAGAGACAATGTTCTTTGGTGACGTAATGAGAAGACGGGCATTAGAAAAGATCGTTACGACATAACGGGATGGTGACGTAATGAGAAGACGGGCATTAGAAAAGATCGTTACGACATAACGGGAGGATAAGCGCTTTGAAAGGGGCTAATAGCATATTTAATATTACCCTACCTAACGGACTACTGTTCCATCAGCCGTAACTTTTTCTGAAAAGTAACTTTTTCTATAAATGGTTACACGTAGATGGGTAAGTATAGTGAGTAATCAGTTCTATTCATTCTTGTAGAGCACTACAAGAAGTTGAAATTTTCGCTAAACCAAATCAAGCCTTCTCATGAATGTATGCATGAGAACAATTGATTCATTCTAGGTGTAAGTTTGTTCCTACAGTTAGAAATCAAGTAATTACATTTTATAGTAAAATAAATTACCCCATCACGGGACATAAGAAAGGTAGATTAGAGAATAAGAAAAGTATTAAAGGGAGACGAAGAAAAAGAAATAAAGCATCTTTAGAAGACAATCCATTATTCATTACCAATTTCCGCCTGGCATCACAGACTTGGTTAAATTAGTGTCAAAAGATCGATACCAGCTTAATCTTTGCCCCCTTTCTGGCTTTTCTGCCCATCTTTGTAAAGCTAGATTTGGTTTTTGGCGAAAGACAGCAAATGGCAATCGAAGCAGAGTGTGAACAATTCATTTCTGTCTCGCTTGAGGTTTCCTCAATTGTCCCGCCGAGGATTCCTAATTTAATGGTCCTCCTTCTCGAAGGTCTCGGGTACTAGTAGGATCGGTAGGTAGACCTGTTGCTCAATTGCCCATGGTGTGAAGTCTTTATTCTTCCCGTGGTTGGCATGAGCTGTGGACGCTTCTTGTAGGTGCCAAGGGAGATGTGACGATTGAATTAGCGTGGTAGTTCGATTACTTTCGGCTGGCCACAACCAGACAAGTCGACGGTTTAAATGATGGTTTTTCTAAAAAAAAAAAAAAACAACAACCGCGATCTAGAGCAAAACCCAGCGTAAATATGAATAAAACAACATAAACTAAGTGCCTCATAAACGATTTCCTGAAGTTCGGAGGTAACATTCTAATGATTGTATCCTTTTTTATTCGTTTTGCACGAGTCTAATACTATCCGCATGTACGTGTTTTCCTTATAACTCAACCCACATGTGGAGTTCTTCCTAATACTATACTATCCGTATGTACGTGTGCTTTCTTTATAGTTCTGTCTAAATACGGAATACTCCTTAATATTATGATGTTTGTATGTATGTGTGTTTTCTTTATGACTCTACCCGCATGTGGAAATTTTTCATAATACTATACTACCCGTTTGTCTGAGGTTTTCTTTATAACTCTGATTAAAATATGGAATTCTGCGTAATACTATACTATTTGTATGCATGTGTATTTTCTATGGTACTTAAGTAATTAAGACAAGCACACAAGTGTCACAAAAACCTTAAACGGCTCAATTTTTCTTTAAAGTCAAACAGATGGGAAACAATTTCTTTATTTTTAGTTATCAGCATCACGTCACAAGGGTGTAACCCATAAATGCTCCATTCTACTCCTAACTCAAGCCTGAGTCTGAAGAATCTTAGCTCAGTGCACGAACTCCGTAGCACAGGCGAGGATCCTGAAATACTTTGGGTAGATTTTTAACTCAAAATTTTGCGCAGGCAGCGCCGTTAGGCTACTCTTTTTCGATTTCCAACTGCCGAAGGATTTTTTACGTGCTCAATAATACACACGGGCGTCCGATCTCACCACCCAGAGACCAAGGGAAATGTTATTACTAAAATTCCACGCGAAAACATTCCCGGTTTTCACCGGGACTTCAACCCGGGATCTCCAGCATTCGAGGTGGACACCATACCTCGAGACCACACAGCCCCCTAAGACACCTATGGAATGCAATTATCAGTAATCTTCACCGCCACCGTAAGTACAGACATACTTGGTGATGATGAATGATCTTCTTAACAATCACCAAATCTAAACCTCTAAAAGCCTCTAAAACGCATCCGTAAGCTCAACTGGATATATTGTTAGGTCCACAGGGTCGATGACTCAACGACACGCCAGGGATAATTTTCTCAGTATGAAGCTTGCCGGCTTTGCTTGCCGAAATCAATCTCAATTCAATAAAACACTGATTGTTATTATATAGGCGGGGTCTATTATGTTTTAATGTGAATGTCTCATAAAAATAGATCAACAAGTCAAACCCCGAGTTTCCTTGCCAAGGCCGTGTGTATAAACGTACTTCTGCAGCTCTCGTGGTAACATTAACTCTGACATTTCATGACAATTTCTTAATCTTTAAGTTGAGAAGAAACGAGTAAAGGACCTTATATAATCTTTGAGGAGTTTTGGGCATATGTGCAAGCTCCATATTGTTATAGACCAATCGACACTGGAGTGGTGATGTGGTCAAAACCACACCGGTAGCCCTTACTTTCCAAAGCATTTCTAGTGCCATTTGTTTCTGGACCGATCTGGTAGCCAAGGTGAATTATACAAATCCGCCTCGATGAAATTTCGAACCCATGACCACAGAGGAGACAGACAAGTGATATAGCCACTGTGCTACGGTAGCTTCCCTCTCTCATTTGGTGCAGACTACCTTGTTGGCTTTCATTCAGTCTTCAAACATTACATAATCAACAGTGGTTTGTTTCCATGTTCCCACGTCTTATAGTGCAATAGTTAGTTAGTTGCATATCCTTTACAGGTCATCGTAGTCAACACCAGCATTATTTGCTGTTGTGATCTCTTGGCAACATTACGTTCAGTAGTTTGTCATTGTCTTCTGAACGACCGGCACCCATACCATTTCGTAAAAAAACCAACGCAAGGCTGTTTGCTGCCAAATCGCCAGCGGCTGTGTTTCGAACTCTGGGTATGCGGGATTACGAATTGCGTCCATAATCCCCTCGCCACGGAGAAGGCTAGTGCAACAGGGATTTACAGATAACGAGTATAAGTACGGAAAGCAAATGACATGGCAGCGACAAGCCTTCATCAGTAAAAATATACAAGCACACACACACACGCGCGTGCGCACACACACACACACACACACACACACACACACACACAATATTGATAATAACTGGGGAGGGGGAATGTAAAAACTACAAAAACGTCAATACGAAATAAATAATGTGCTAAAAGTTGCAGAGCATTAATACAGGCTTCTGGTCATCAGAGCCTGGGAATAATGTTGACTTCTCGTCCTTGGCTTGAGAACGTAAATTATAAGTACCTCTGAAGACGGAGTGGGTTCGCCTGATGGCGAAGGACACTGGTAGTAGGAAAAGCTAATCCACATACAAAAAGTAATTCCAGTGCACTAGAAGTAGTTAGCACGTGTATGGACCACGCTTAAGTTCAAAGCGAGTGAACGCACCAAAATACATAAATAAATAAATAAATAGATAAATAAATAAATAAATAAATAAATATCGGCTCCAGACGTTGGTCACCGTCCGTTATTTGTGCAGGTTGTACTCGTCGTCATCATGGCTCATGC
Source organism: Cepaea nemoralis (assembly GCA_014155875.1). Lineage (NCBI taxonomy): Eukaryota > Metazoa > Mollusca > Gastropoda > Stylommatophora > Helicidae > Cepaea > Cepaea nemoralis. The sequence goes on from JACEFZ010026515.1 coordinate 978,425, forward strand.
GAGAAGTGTGGACCATCATGGTTTACCATCACACACTACCACCAAAGTCTTGGATAAAAGGTAAACAAGTACAGAACCACAGTTCATGCCATGATGCTTACCGGGTATATTATGCTAGTGTCATATGCTAGATCAATGAGCACTCCGTGGGTGATGAGATGTCACGCTGGTCGTGTTCACTTCCTATGTTAGATCAATGAGCACTCCGTGGGTGATGAGATCAATGTCTGGCTGGTCGTGTTCACTTCCTATGTTAGATCAATGAGCACTACGTGGGTGATGAGATGTCAGGCTGGTCGTGTTCACTTCCTATGTTAGATCAATGAGCACTACGTGGGTGATGAGATGTCACGCTGGTCGTGTTCACTTCCTATGTTAGATCAATGAGCACTACGTGGGTGATGAGATGTCACGCTGGTCGTGTTCACTTCCTATGTTAGATCAATGAGCACTCCGTGGGTGATGAGATCAATGTCTGGCTGGTCGTGTTCACTTCCTATGTTAGATCAATGAGCACTCCATGGGTGATGAGATCAATGTCACGCTGGTCGCGTTCACTTCCTATGTTAGATCAATGAGCACTACGTGGGTGATGAGATCAATGTCTGGCTGGTCGTGTTCACTTCCTATGTTAGATCAATGAGCACTCCATGGGTGATGAGATGTCAGGCTGGTCGTGTTCCCTTCCTATGTTAGATCAATGAGCACTACGTGGGTGATGAGATGTCACGCTGGTCGTGTTCACTTCCTATGTTAGATCAATGAGCACTACGTGGGTGATGAGATGTCACGCTGGTCGTGTTCACTTCCTATGTTAGATCAATGAGCACTCCGTGGGTGATGAGATCAATGTCAGGCTGGTCGTGTTCACTTCTTATGTTAGATCAATGAGCACTACGTGGGTGATGAGATCAATGTCTGGCTGGTCGTGTTCACTTCCTATGTTAGATCAATGAGCACTCCGTGGGTGATGAGATCAATGTCAGGCTGGTCGTGTTCACTTCCTATGTTAGATCAATGAGCACTCCATGGGTGATGAGATCAATGTCACGCTGGTCGTGTTCACTTCCTATATTAGATCAATGAGCACTACGTGGGTGATGAGATCAATGTCTGGCTGGTCGTGTTCACTTCCTATGTTAGATCAATGAGCACTACGTGGGTGATGAGATGTCACGCTGGTCGTGTTCACTTCCTATGTTAGATCAATGAGCACTCCGTGAGTGATGAGATCAATGTCTGGCTGGTAGTGTTCACTTCCTATGTTAGATCAATGAGCACTCCGTGAGTGATGAGATAAATTTCACGCTGGTCGCGTTCACTTCCTATGTTAGATCAATGAGCACTACGTGGGTGATGAGATCAATGTCTGGCTGGTCGTGTTCACTTCCTATGTTAGATCAATGAGTACTACGTGGGTGATGAGATCAATGTCAGGCTGGTCGTGTTCACTTCCTATGTTAGATCAATGAGCACTACGTGGGTGATGAGATCAATGTCTGGCTGGTCGTGTTCACTTCCTATGTTAGATCAATGAGCACTCCGTGGGTGATGAGATGTCACGCTGGTCGTGTTCACTTCCTATGTTAGATCAATGAGCACTCCGTGGGTGATGAGATCAATGTCTGGCTGGTCGTGTTCACTTCCTATGTTAGATCAATGAGCACTCCATGGGTGATGAGATGTCAGGCTGGTCGTGTTCCTTTCCTATGTTAGATCAATGAGCACTACGTGGGTGATGAGATGTCAGGCTGGTCGTGTTCACTTCCTATGTTAGATCAATGAGCACTACGTGGGTGATGAGATGTCACGCTGGTCGTGTTCACTCCTATGTTAGATCAATGAGCACTACGTGGGTGATGAGTATGTCACGCTGGTCGTGTTCACTTCCTATGTTAGATCAATGAGCACTCCGTGGGTGATGAGATCAATGTCAGGCTGGTCGTGTTCACTTCCTATGTTAGATCAATGAGCACTCCATGGGTGATGAGATCAATGTCACGCTGGTCGTGTTCACTTCCTATGTTAGATCACTGAGCACTACGTGGGTGATGAGATCAATGTCTGGCTGGTCGTGTTCACTTCCTATGTTAGATCAATGAGCACTCCGTGGGTGATGAGATGTCACGCTGGTCGCGTTCACTTCCTATGTTAGATCAATGAGCACTCCGTGGGTGATAAGATCAATGTCAGGCTGGTCGTGTTCACTTCCTATGTTAGATCAATGAGCACTCCATGGGTGATGAGATCAATGTCACGCTGGTCGTGTTCACTTCCTATGTTAGATCAATGAGCACTACGTGGGTGATGAGATCAATGTCTGGCTGGTCGTGTTCACTTTCTATGTTAGATCAATGAGCACTACGTGGGTGATGAGATGTCAGGCTGGTCGTGTTCACTTCCTATGTTAGATCAATGAGCACTCCGTGGGTGATGAGATGTCACGCTGGTCGTGTTCACTTCCTATGTTAGATGAATGAGCACTACGTGGGTGATGAGATCAATGTCACGCTGGTCGTGTTCACTTCCTATGTTAGATCAATGAGCACTACGTGGGTGATGAGATCAATGTCTGGCTGGTCGTGTTCACTTCCTATGTTAGATCAATGAGCACTACGTGGGTGATGAGATGTCAGGCTGGTCGTGTTCACTTCCTATGTTAGATCAATGAGCACTCCGTGGGTGATGAGATGTCACGCTGGTCGTGTTCACTTCCTATGTTAGATAGATGAGTACTCCGTGGGTGATGAGATCAATGTCAGGCTGGTCGTGTTCACTTCCTATGTTAGATCAATGAGCACTCCATGGGTGATGAGATCAATGTCACGCTGGTCGTGTTCACTTCCTATATTAGATCAATGAGCACTACGTGGGTGATAAGATCAATGTCTGGCTGGTCGTGTTCACTTCCTATGTTAGATCAATGAGCACTCCGTGGGTGATGAGATGTCACGCTGGTCGTGTTCACTTCCTATGTTAGATCAATGAGCACTCCGTGGGTGATGAGATCAATGTCAGGCTGGTCGTGTTCACTTCCTATGTTAGATCAATGAGCACTCCATGGGTGATGAGATCAATGTCACGCTGGTCGTGTTCACTTCCTATGTTAGATCAATGAGCACTCCGTGGGTGATGAAATGTCTGGCTGGTCGTGTTCACTTCCTATGTTAGATCAATGAGCACTCCGTGGGTGATGAGATGTCACGCTGGTCGTGTTCACTTCCTATGTTAGATCAATGACCACTCCGTGGGTGATGAGATCAATGTCACGCTGGTCGTGTTCACTTTCTATGTTAGATCAATGAGCACTACGTGGGTGATGAGATGTCACGCTGGTCGTGTTCACTTTATATGTTAGATCAATGAGCACTCCGTGAGTGATGAGATCAATGTCTGGCTGGTAGTGTTCACTTCCTATGTTAGATCAATGAGCACTCCGTGAGTGATGAGATAAATTTCACGCTGGTCGCGTTCACTTCCTATGTTAGATCAATGAGCACTCCGTGGGTGATGAGATCAATGTCAGGCTGGTCGTGTTCACTTCCTATGTTAGATCAATGAGCACTCCATGGGTGATGAGATCAATGTCACGCTGGTCGTGTTCACTTCCTATGTTAGATCAATGAGCACTCCGTGGGTGATGAAATGTCTGGCTGGTCGTGTTCACTTCCTATGTTAGATCAATGAGCACTCCGTGGGTGATGAGATGTCACGCTGGTCGTGTTCACTTCCTATGTTAGATCAATGAGCACTCCGTGGGTGATGAGATCAATGTCAGGCTGGTCGTGTTCACTTCCTATGTTAGATCAATGAGCACTCCATGGGTGATGAGATCAATGTCACGCTGGTCGTGTTCACTTCCTATGTTAGATCAATGAGCACTACGTGGGTGATGAGATCAATGTGTGGCTGGTCGTGTTCACTTCCTATGTTAGATCAATGAGCACTACGTGGGTGATGAGATGTCACGCTGGTCGTGTTCACTTCCTATGTTAGATCAATGAGCACTCCGTGAGTGATGAGATCAATGTCTGGCTGGTAGTGTTCACTTCCTATGTTAGATCAATGAGCACTCCGTGAGTGATGAGATAAATTTCACGCTGGTCGCGTTCACTTCCTATGTTAGATCAATGAGCACTCCATGGGTGATGAGATCAATGTCACGCTGGTCGTGTTCACTTCCTATGTTAGATCAATGAGCACTACGTGGGTGATGAGATCAATGTGTGGCTGGTCGTGTTCACTTCCTATGTTAGATCAATGAGCACTACGTGGGTGATGAGATGTCACGCTGGTCGTGTTCACTTCCTATGTTAGATCAATGAGCACTCCATGGGTGATGAGATGTCAGGCTGGTCGTGTTCCTTTCCTATGTTAGATCAATGAGCACTACGTGGGTGATGAGATGTCAGGCTGGTCGTGTTCACTTCCTATGTTAGATCAATGAGCACTACGTGGGTGATGAGATGTCAAGCTGGTCGTGTTCACTTCCTATGTTAGATCAATGAGCACTACGTGGGTGATGAGATGTCACGCTGGTCGTGTTCACTTCCTATGTTAGATCAATGAGCACTCCGTGGGTGATGAGATCAATGTCAGGCTGGTCGTGTTCACTTCCTATGTTAGATCAATGAGCACTCCATGGGTGATGAGATCAATGTCACGCTGGTCGTGTTCACTTCCTATGTTAGATCACTGAGCACTACGTGGGTGATGAGATCAATGTCTGGCTGGTCGTGTTCACTTCCTATGTTAGATCAATGAGCACTCCGTGGGTGATGAGATGTCACGCTGGTCGTGTTCACTTCCTATGTTAGATCAATGAGCACTCCGTGGGTGATGAGATCAATGTCAGGCTGGTCGTGTTCACTTCCTATGTTAGATCAATGAGCACTCCATGGGTGATGAGATCAATGTCACGCTGGTCGTGTTCACTTCCTATGTTAGATCAATGAGCACTACGTGGGTGATGAGATCAATGTCTGGCTGGTCGTGTTCACTTCCTATGTTAGATCAATGAGCACTACGTGGGTGATGAGATGTCACGCTGGTCGTGTTCACTTCCTATGTTAGATCAACGAGCACTCCGTGGGTGATGAGATCAATGTCACGCTGGTCGTGTTCACTTCCTATGTTAGATCAATGAGCACTACGTGGGTGATGAGATCAATGTCACGCTGGTCGTGTTCACTTCCTATGTTAGATCAATGAGCACTACGTGGGTGATGAGATCAATGTCTGGCTGGTCGTGTTCACTTCCTATGTTAGATCAATGAGCACTCCGTGGGTGATGAGATGTCACGCTGGTCGTGTTCACTTCCTATGTTAGATCAATGAGCACTCCGTGGGTGATGAGATCAATGTCTGGCTGGTCGTGTTCACTTCCTATGTTAGATCAATGAGCACTCCGTGGGTGATGAGATGTCAGGCTGGTCGTGTTCACTTCCTATGTTAGATCAATGAGCTCTCCGTGGGTGATGAGATGTCACGCTGGTCGTGTTCACTTCCTATGTTAGATAGATGAGCACTCCGTGGGTGATGAGATCAATGTCTGGCTGGTCGTGTTCACTTCCTATGTTAGATCAATGAGCACTCCATGGGTGATGAGATCAGTGTCACGCTGGTCGTGTTCACTTCCTATATTAGATCAATGAGCACTACGTGGGTGATGAGATCAATGTCTGGCTGGTCGTGTTCACTTCCTATGTTAGATCAATGAGCACTCCGTGGGTGATGAGATGTCACGCTGGTCGTGTTCACTTCCTATGTTAGATCAATGAGCACTACGTGGGTGATGAGATGTCACGCTGGTCGTGTTCACTTCCTATGTTAGATCAATGAGCACTCCGTGGGTGATGAGATCAATGTCAGGCTGGTCGTGTTCACTTCCTATGTTAGATCAATGAGCACTCCATGGGTGATGAGATCAATGTCACGCTGGTCGTGTTCACTTCCTATGTTAGATCACTGAGCACTACGTGGGTGATGAGATCAATGTCTGGCTGGTCGTGTTCACTTCCTATGTTAGATCAATGAGCACTCCGTGGGTGATGAGATGTCACGCTGGTCGCGTTCACTTCCTATGTTAGATCAATGAGCACTCCGTGGGTGATAAGATCAATGTCAGGCTGGTCGTGTTCACTTCCTATGTTAGATCAATGAGCACTCCATGGGTGATGAGATCAATGTCACGCTGGTCGTGTTCACTTCCTATGTTAGATCAATGAGCACTACGTGGGTGATGAGATCAATGTCTGGCTGGTCGTGTTCACTTCCTATGTTAGATCAATGAGCACTACGTGGGTGATGAGATGTCACGCTGGTCGTGTTCACTTCCTATGTTAGATCAACGAGCACTCCGTGGGTGATGAGATCAATGTCACGCTGGTCGTGTTCACTTCCTATGTTAGATCAATGAGGACTACGTGGGTGATGAGATCAATGTCACGCTGGTCGTGTTCACTTCCTATGTTAGATCAATGAGCACTACGTGGGTGATGAGATCAATGTCTGGCTGGTCGTGTTCACTTCCTATGTTAGATCAATGAGCACTCCGTGGGTGATGAGATGTCAGGCTGGTCGTGTTCACTTCCTATGTTAGATCAATGAGCACTCCGTGGGTGATGAGATGTCACGCTGGTCGTGTTCACTTCCTATGTTAGATGAATGAGCACTACGTGGGTGATGAGATCAATGTCACGCTGGTCGTGTTCACTTCCTATGTTAGATCAATGAGCACTACGTGGGTGATGAGATCAATGTCTGGCTGGTTGTGTTCACTTCCTATGTTAGATCAATGAGCACTACGTGGGTGATGAGATGTCAGGCTGGTCGTGTTCACTTCCTATGTTAGATCAATGAGCACTCCGTGGGTGATGAGATGTCACGCTGGTCGTGTTCACTTCCTATGTTAGATAGATGAGTACTCCGTGGGTGATGAGATCAATGTCAGGCTGGTCGTGTTCACTTCCTATATTAGATCAATGAGCACTCCATGGGTGATGAGATCAATGTCTGGCTGGTCGTGTTCACTTCGTATGTTAGATCAATGAGCACTCCGTGGGTGATGAGATGTCACGCTGGTCGTGTTCACTTCCTATGTTAGATCAATGAGCACTCCGTGGGTGATGAGATCAATGTCAGGCTGGTCGTGTTCACTTCCTATGTTAGATCAATGAGCACTCCATGGGTGATGAGATCAATGTCACGCTGGTCGTGTTCACTTCCTATGTTAGATCAATGAGCACTCCGTGGGTTATGAAATGTCTGGCTGGTCGTGTTCACTTCCTATGTTAGATCAATGAGCACTCCGTGGGTGATGAGATGTCACGCTGGTCGTGTTCACTTCCTATGTTAGATCAATGAGCACTCCGTGGGTGATGAGATCAATGTCAGGCTGGTCGTGTTCACTTCCTATGTTAGATCAATGAGCACTCCATGGGTGATGAGATCAATTTCTCGCTGGTCGTGTTCACTTCCTATGTTAGATCAATGAGCACTACGTGGGTGATGAGATCAATGTGTGGCTGGTCGTGTTCACTTCCTATGTTAGATCAATGAGCACTACGTGGGTGATGAGATGTCACGCTGGTCGTGTTCACTTTATATGTTAGATCAATGAGCACTCCGTGAGTGATGAGATCAATGTCTGGCTGGTAGTGTTCACTTCCTATGTTAGATCAATGAGCACTCCGTGAGTGATGAGATAAATTTCACGCTGGTCGCGTTCACTTCCTATTTTAGATCAATGAGCACTCCGTGGGTGATGAGATCAATGTCAGGCTGGTCGTGTTCACTTCCTATGTTAGATCAATGAGCACTCCATGGGTGATGAGATCAATGTCACGCTGGTCGTGTTCACTTCCTATGTTAGATCAATGAGCACTCCGTGGGTGATGAAATGTCTGGCTGGTCGTGTTCACTTCCTATGTTAGATCAATGAGCACTCCGTGGGTGATGAGATGTCACGCTGGTCGTGTTCACTTCCTATGTTAGATCAATGAGCACTCCGTGGGTGATGAGATCAATGTCAGGCTGGTCGTGTTCACTTCCTATGTTAGATCAATGAGCACTCCATGGGTGATGAGATCAATGTCACGCTGGTCGTGTTCACTTCATATGTTAGATCAATGAGCACTACGTGGGTGATGAGATCAATGTGTGGCTGGTCGTGTTCACTTCCTATGTTAGATCAATGAGCACTACGTGGGTGATGAGATGTCACGCTGGTCGTGTTCACTTCCTATGTTAGATCAATGAGCACTCCGTGAGTGATGAGATCAATGTCTGGCTGGTAGTGTTCACTTCCTATGTTAGATCAATGAGCACTCCGTGAGTGATGAGATAAATTTCACGCTGGTCGCGTTCACTTCCTATGTTAGATCAATGAGCACTCCATGGGTGATGAGATCAATGTCACGCTGGTCGTGTTCACTTCCTATGTGAGATCAATGAGCACTACGTGGGTGATGAGATCAATGTGTGGCTGGTCGTGTTCATTTCCTATGTTAGATCAATGAGCACTACGTGGGTGATGAGATGTCACGCTGGTCGTGTTCACTTCCTATGTTAGATCAATGAGCACTCCATGGGTGATGAGATGTCAGGCTGGTCGTGTTCCTTTCCTATGTTAGATCAATGAGCACTACGTGGGTGATGAGATGTCAGGCTGGTCGTGTTCACTTCCTATGTTAGATCAATGAGCACTACGTGGGTGATGAGATGTCAAGCTGGTCGTGTTCACTTCCTATGTTAGATCAATGAGCACTACGTGGGTGATGAGATGTCACGCTGGTCGTGTTCACTTCCTATGTTAGATCAATGAGCACTCCGTGGGTGATGAGATCAATGTCAGGCTGGTCGTGTTCACTTCCTATGTTAGATCAATGAGCACTCCATGGGTGATGAGATCAATGTCACGCTGGTCGTGTTCACTTCCTATGTTAGATCACTGAGCACTACGTGGGTGATGAGATCAATGTCTGGCTGGTCGTGTTCACTTCCTATGTTAGATCAATGAGCACTCCGTGGGTGATGAGATGTCACGCTGGTCGTGTTCACTTCCTATGTTAGATCAATGAGCACTCCGTGGGTGATGAGATCAATGTCAGGCTGGTCGTGTTCACTTCCTATGTTAGATCAATGAGCACTCCATGGGTGATGAGATCAATGTCACGCTGGTCGTGTTCACTTCCTATGTTAGATCAATGAGCACTACGTGGGTGATGAGATCAATGTCTGGCTGGTCGTGTTCACTTCCTATGTTAGATCAATGAGCACTACGTGGGTGATGAGATGTCACGCTGGTCGTGTTCACTTCCTATGTTAGATCAACGAGCACTCCGTGGGTGATGAGATCAATGTCACGCTGGTCGTGTTCACTTCCTATGTTAGATCAATGAGCACTACGTGGGTGATGAGATCAATGTCACGCTGGTCGTGTTCACTTCCTATGTTAGATCAATGAGCACTACGTGGGTGATGAGATCAATGTCTGGCTGGTCGTGTTCACTTCCTATGTTAGATCAATGAGCACTACGTGGGTGATGAGATGTCAGGCTGGTCGTGTTCACTTCCTATGTTAGATCAATGAGCACTCCGTGGGTGATGAGATCAATGTCTGGCTGGTCGTGTTCACTTCCTATGTTAGATCAATGAGCACTCCGTGGGTGATGAGATGTCAGGCTGGTCGTGTTCACTTCCTATGTTAGATCAATGAGCACTCCGTGGGTGATGAGATGTCACGCTGGTCGTGTTCACTTCCTATGCTAGATAGATGAGCACTCCGTGGGTGATGAGATCAATGTCTGGCTGGTCGTGTTCACTTCCTATGTTAGATCAATGAGCACTCCATGGGTGATGAGATCAATGTCACGCTGGTCGTGTTCACTTCCTATATTAGATCAATGAGCACTACGTGGGTGATGAGATCAATGTCTGGCTGGTCGTGTTCACTTCCTATGTTAGATCAATGAGCACTCCGTGGGTGATGAGATGTCACGCTGGTCGTGTTCACTTCCTATGTTAGATCAATGAGCACTCCGTGGGTGATGAGATCAATGTCAGGCTGGTCGTGTTCACTTCCTATGTTAGATCAATGAGCACTACATGGGTGATGAGATCAATGTCACGCTGGTCGTGTTCACTTCCTATGTTAGATCAAAGAGCACTACGTGGGTGATGAGATCAATGTCTGGCTGGTCGTGTTCACTTCCTATTTTAGATCAATGAGCACTACGTGGGTGATGAGATGTCAGGCTGGTCGTGTTCACTTCCTATGTTAGATCAATAAGCACTCCGTGGGTGATGAGATGTCACGCTGGTCGTGTTCACTTCCTATGTTAGATCAATGAGCACTCCGTGGGTGATGAGATCAATGTCAGGCTGGTCGTGTTCACTTCCTATGTTAGATCAATGAGCACTCCGTGGGTGATGAGATGTCAGTCTGGTCGTGTTCACTTCCTATGTTAGATCAATGAGCACTCCGTGGGTGATGAGATGTCAGGCTGGTCGTGTTCACTTCCTATGTTAGATCAATGAGCACTCCGTGGGTGATGAGATGTCACGCTGGTCGTGTTCACTTCCTATGTTAGATCAATGAGCACTCCGTGGGTGATGAGATCAATGTCAGGCTGGTCGTGTTCACTTCCTATGTTAGATCAATGAGCACTCCGTAGGTGATGAGATCAATGTCAGGCTGGTCGTGTTCACTTCCTATGTTAGATCAATGAGCACTCCATGGGTGATGAGATCAATGTCACGCTGGTCGTGTTCACTTCCTATGTTAGATCAATGAGCACTCCGTGGATGATGAGACCAATGTCAGGCTGGTCGTGTTCACTTCCTATGTTAGATCAATGAGCACTCCGTGGGTGATGAGATCAATGTCACATTGGTCGTGTTCACTTCCTATGTTAGATCAATGAGCACTCCGTGGGTGATGAGATCAATGTCAGGCTGGTCGTGTTCACTTCCTATGTTAGATCAATGAGCACTTCGTGGGTGATGAGATGTCAGGCTGGTCGTGTTCACTTCCTATATTAGATCAATGAGCACTCCGTGGGTGATCAGATCAATGTCACATTGGTCGTGTTCACTTCCTATGTTAGATCAATGAGCATTCCGTGGGTGATGAGATCAATGTCACATTGGTCGTGTTCACTTCCTATGTTAGATCAATGAGCATTCCGTGGGTGATGAGATCAATGTCACATTGGTCGTGTTCACTTCCTATGTTAGATCAATGAGCACTCCGTGGGTGATGAGATCAATGTCACATTGGTCGTGTTCACTTCCTATGTTAGATCAATGAGCACTCCATGGGTGATGAGATCAATGTCACATTGGTCGTGTTCACTTCCTATGTTAGATCAATGAGCACTCCGTGGGTGATGAGATCAAGTTCACATTGGTCGTGTTCACTTCCTATGTTAGATCAATGAGCACTCCGTAGGTGATGAGATCAATGTCACATTGGTCGTGTTCACTTCCTATGTTAGATCAATGAGCACTCCGTGGGTGAGGAGATCAATGTCACATTGGTCGTGTTCACTTCCTATGTTAGATCAATGAGCACTCCGTGGGTGATGAGATCAATGTCACATTGGTCGTGTTCACTTCCTATGTTAGATCAATGAGCCCTCCGTGGTGATGAGATCAATGTCAGGCTGGTCGTGTTCACTTCCTATGTTAGATCAATGAGCACTCCGTGGGTGATGAGATCAATGTCACGCTGGTCGCGTTCACTTCCTATGTTAGATCAATGAGCACTCCGTTGGTGATGAGATCAATGTCACATTGGTCGTGTTCACTTCCTATGTTAGATCAATGAGCACTCCGTGGGTGATGAGATCAATGTCAGGCTGGTCGTGTTCACTTCCTATGTTAGATCAATGAGCACTCCGTGGGTGATGAGATGTCAGGCTGGTCGTGTTCACTTCCTATATTAGATCAATGAGCACTCCGTGGGTGATGAGATCAATGAGCACTCCGTGGGTGATGAGATCAATGTCACATTGGTCGTGTTCACTTCCTATGTTAGATCAATGAGCATTCCGTGGGTGATGAGATCAATGTCACATTGGTCGTGTTCACTTCCTATGTTAGATCAATGAGCATTCCGTGGGTGATGAGATCAATGTCACATTGGTCGTGTTCACTTCCTATGTTAGATCAATGAGCCCTCCGTGGGTGATGAGATCAATGTCACATTGGTCGTGTTCACTTCCTATGTTAGATCAATGAGCACTCCATGGGTGATGAGATCAATGTCACATTGGTCGTGTTCACTTCCTATGTTAGATCAATGAGCACTCCGTGGGTGATGAGATGTCAGGCTGGTCGTGTTCACTTCCTATGTTAGATCAATGAGCACTCCGTGGGTGATGAGATCAATGTCACATTGGTCGTGTTCACTTCCTATGTTAGATCAATGAGCACTCCGTGGGTGATGAGATCAAGTTCACATTGGTCGTGTTCACTTCCTATGTTAGATCAATGAGCACTCCGTGGGTGATGAGATCAATGTCACATTGGTCGTGTTCACTTCCTATGTTAGATCAATGAGCACTCCGTGGTTGATGAGATCAATGTCACATTGGTCGTGTTCACTTCCTATGTTAGATCAATGAGCACTCCGTGGGTGATGAGATCAAGTTCACATTGGTCGTGTTCACTTCCTATGTTAGATCAATGAGCACTCCGTGGGTGAGGAGATCAATGTCACATTGGTCGTGTTCACTTCCTATGTTAGATCAATGAGCACTCCATGGGTGATGAGATCAATGTCACATTGGTCGTGTTCACTTCCTATGTTAGATCAATGAGCACTCCGTGGGTGAGGAGATCAATGTCACATTGGTCGTGTTCACTTCCTATGTTAGATCAATGAGCACTCCATGGGTGATGAGATCAATGTCACATTGGTCGTGTTCACTTCCTATGTTAGATCAATGAGCACTCCGTGGGCGAGGAGATCAATGTCACATTGGTCGTGTTCACTTCCTATGTTAGATCAATGAGCATTCCGTGGGTGATGAGATCAATGTCAGGCTGGTCGTGTTCACTTCCTATGTTAGATCAATGAGCACTCCATGGTGATGAGATCAATGTCACATTGGTCGTGTTCACTTCCTATGTTAGATCAATGAGCACTCCATGGGTGATGAGATCAATGTCACATTGGTCGTGTTCACTTCCTATGTTAGATCAATGAGCATTCCGTGGGTGATGAGATCAATGTCAGGCTGGTCGTGTTCACTTCCTATGTTAGATCAATGAGCATTCCGTGGGTGATGAGATCAATGTCAGGCTGGTCGTGTTCACTTCGTATGTTAGATCAATGAGCACTCCGTGGTGATGAGATCAATGCCACGCTGGTCGCGTTCACTTCCTATGTTAGATCAATGAGCACTCCATGGTGATGAGATAAATGTAACGATGGTCGTGTTCACTTCCTATGTTAGATCAATGAGCACTCCGTGGGTGATGAGATCAATGTCACATTGGTCGTGTTCACTTCCTATGTTAGATCAATGAGCACTCCGTGGGTGATGAGATCAATGTTACATTGGTCGTGTTCACTTCCTATGTTAGATCAATGAGCACTCCGTGGGTGATGAGATCAATGTTACATTGGTCGTGTTCACTTCCTATGTTAGATCAATGAGCACTCCGTGGGTGATGAGATCAATGCCACGCTGGTCGCGTTTTCACTTCCTATGTTAGATCAATGAGCACTCCGTCGTGATGAGATCAATGTCACGATGGTCGCGTTCCTAAGAAATTTTCTGGTACCCATCTTAGACTGGGTCGACCTTAGAGTCCAGGTCTGTGAACAAAACCCCCGAGTTGAATAGGATTCGAGGATTCGAATACCTGGCCACCGAACAACAACTCATGTTGTTTTTTTCCTCGTTTCCATCCTGTTTTCAGGATATTACGTTCAACATCAGCATCTTTCAGTTGTATGTTGATTCCTAGGTTAGATTACGCTCATCAGCACGCCACGACTTTCTGAGCGACTGGCTCCATACTCTCATAAGTCACTGGGACGACTCGAACAACTTCTAATTCTCGTGCGCTCACGTCAACCACGAGAGTATTCGGGGTTACGGAGAAAGCTGCTAACCCTCGACCAGGGAGACGGCAACAACTCAGGTGGATCAAATAAACTTATGTTATTGGCCCGTAGCAAGGCCTCGGGATATATTTCTCACTGTCCCCTCTCTTGCTCTTGTCCATTAACTTGCCAGTTGTAACTAAGTTTTCAAGTTTACTGATCCTACATTTGGGAAGCTTGGGGCACACAAGAATACAGACGAAATGTACAAGATATCTGTAGCCTTGATTGTCACAATTTTAGAACCGGCATCAGATACTTATAGCATCATTCGCTGGATGTATTCTCCCTGTTGCAACATTCTTTGTTTTCCCTTCGAGAAACCCGCGCGACAGCGCCAGAGCAGAGGCTGCTGCGAACAGTCCCTTCATGTTACATAATCATACACCCGGAAATTATACACGCGGATTTCATGAAACAAGTGTTCAGTCCAAGACAAAGATACAGATGAGTAACTCTTATATTTATATTTTCATGTAGTGATTTTCACGGTGTTGTCTCGGTTTGTGTTTATTATGTGTTTGCTGACGAAGGTTTTGACCCCGATGTCCATTTTGTTATTTGTGATCGTTGTCTAGTAAAGTTTACGGTCTACTTCTCGTGTTTTGGTGATTCATTGATTATTTGGTGTAAATAAAGTTTGCCGAATAAACTAGAACATTTTCTTCTTCTACTTCTGCGAAAAACTATTGCTATACGTATATCCCAGCAAGGGTTACATACAGGCCAGCCAGCTCCAGGGAATAATCACACCGTGCCGAATATCAAGGTGAACGGTCATAGACTAAGTGTTTTGGACACATTCACCTATCTTGGCAGCACTGTGTCACAAGCTGCCACAATTGATGACGAAGTGAATGCAAGAATCTCCAAGGCCAGCGGGGCCTTTGCAGACTATACAAGAATGTATGGGACAGAAATGGAATAAGCCTGCAAACAAAGCTGAAAGTCTATAAAGCAGTTGTATTATCCACACTGCTATATGCTTGTGAAACATGAACTGTTTATCAGCGACACGCTAGGAAATTAAACCACTTCCACACTGTCTGCCTTAGGAAGCTATTAAAGATTAAATGGCAAGAAAAGATCCCAGACACTGAAGTTCCAGAAAGAGTGTCCATGTCCAGTATCCACACTCTACTAATGAAAAATCAGATTCGCTGGGCTGGTCACTTAACTCGTATGCCAGATCGCAGGCTCCCTAAACAAATTTTTTACGGCGAGCTGCGTTGTGGTAAACGCTCCCAAGGTGGCCAGAGGAAACGCTGTAAAGACACTCTGGAAATCTCACTGAAAGCTTTTGGAATTCGTCATGACACCTGGGAGACTTCTGCTGAAGACCGTAATTCATGGCGTACATCATTACATAAGGGTGCAGTCACTTGTGAAGCAACCAGGACTGCAAGAGCAGTGAAGAAAAGGCTGGACAGTAAAACCACTGCAAGAGATCCTCCTCTTGGAACGTCAAGCATTCTTTGCCCACATTGTCAAAGAACATTTCGAGCCAAAATAGGCCTTATCAGCCATCTTAGAACTCACGGCTCCATACTTTCAACCCTACTGGATGAAATGAATGGTCATCATCATTCTTGATGGACAAACAACACATACAGGCTGGTGTATAGCGTCTCTTCTAGTTCGTAAATGTCCGCTTTCTAGTCCGAGCCTCTTAGGCTGACATCTTCCGATGAGTAGAACTGTTTTGAGTTGAAGAAGGATTACCTAAATTCCTTTTCCTCAATGAAACGGGAGTTGGAAAATCTGACACAGTTAACACGCAGATTATTCGGATAATGAACCGCTGAAGGAAGACCTGATAGGTTTACACCACTGGATGGCCGAGTCTAAAATGCCGAGCAGGGAGCGATAACTCAAACTTGTGTTTCTCTGTTTAACAGGAGTCTGTATAAACTGTTTACCAGTGGTGATGATGGACTTAAGGGGCGGAATCTAAACCGCCACCAAGTGACGACAGTCCGGGGACACCATCAAAACCAAAGAGAGGTGATGGGGTCGCGACAGGGCTTTGACGGGCATCTTCTAATGATGCTCGGTTGTATCCCAGAAAAGGCATCTGCAAAACACGCGCATCAGTGTCAAAGGTCATACAAACAAGTCCAAAGGTGAAGGCTAAACAACTAGGGCTTACAACTTTCCTTATAATGTTGCGAAAAGATGAGAGAGGAGTAAGGCAGAAGCAATGTTTCGTCAAGGAAAATTATATAAACGACCTCAAGATTACCATGTAATGCAAAGATCACAATCTTTTATGTGATAACGTTTATTTTTATGGGGGAGGGGGGGGGGGGGAATTGGTATAGCCACGAGAGAGAAACAAGCTTGAAGATAAGTGAGGTTTAGCTCTGTGATATTTGTAATGCAAATATTTATTCAAACATGTTACGTTAAGATATGAAATAATACATACTATTAGCAGAATAAACTGCCGCGTTGAAAGAAGGGTAAGCATGATATCAGTAATGGAAGAATGAGTTATGTCAGACCCATTTTAGTCCTACACATCGTTAAAAATAAGCAGACCAGCTGAGAAACATCCAATGGCAGTGGCAATGTCGTTTCTGAGGATAATACAAAGAATACATTGAACGGACAGAAAAACGGACGAGAAAGTTCTACAAGAAACTTATGAAAGTTTAAAAAAACCCCAAAAAAAACAACAAAAAACAAGGGCTTAATAAGCTAGGAGCTCGACATCATTGTACCGGGTTTCCCCCGAATGAAGCAAGCCTGATACAAAATGCCTCTGAACAATTTTATTGTGAGAAGAATTCCGTGTTCTTCATTTCTAGTGTATTGTACTGGATGTATTTTACTTCTACTAAGAAATAAAGAAAAAATAATAAAATGGTGACACGATGCAGACGCCACTTTAAAAGATCATGCAAAAAAAAAATAAAGACCGAACTTACATCGGAGAGCGATCGCCTGCTGGTTGTTCTACAACTACAATGACCACCTTCGTCTAGGCCTCGATAAAATACCACAAAGGCGCTAACGATATTCAACCACTCTTAATTTTGTCATCATCGTTATCATCATCATCGTCGTCCTCTTTCTCCTTATCATCATCAACAAAATCAGCATCATCACCCAACTAACATCCCGTGTTAAAAATTACCGCGGTAGGCTATTCAGATTACTGTCTGATTGTGTGTTGTATATTATCACTTCTTTTACGCTGTGCAATGTCTGCAGTATGTACCTGACGAGATGCAACAAAATATGCCAGGCAATAAATAGTGCAATCTATTGTTTGTGTCTTCGTTATTCAAATCTAATGTTAAGGTCAAATAATTCGCCCACTACTACTACTGCTGCTGCTGCTGCTACTGCTGCTGCTACTGCTGCTACTGCTACTACTACTACTACTAACTACTACTACTACTACTACTACTACTACTACTACTACTACTACTACTACTACTACTACTACTACTACAAAAATTACTATTATTATTATTACTACTACAACTACTACTTATACTACTATTACTACTACCAACACTATTAGTGCCACCACATTCACCACCATTATTTCTAATATTGCTACAGCAACAATAACAATAAATACGACTATTATTATATATAGCACAACACTGATCTATCTCAGAGACTACAGTAATCTTGATTAATTAGTGTAAGTACTACTTTGTTTGGGACACGCGGTGGAGCAGAGACTAGCACGTTTGCCTGTCGGACCAGTAGAAATTTTTTTTTTTTCGGCACAAAGAAAACCACAATGTTTATTATGAAAATGATCGTTCCATTTGTATAACACACGTGTTGCTGAAAGGACCGTTTGAGACAGTTTAACGCGACGAATTCAAAAGAAAGATGTATACGTTTTATTTTTTGTGAATTGCCGATAAGCATGTTTATGATATTACATTTATGGCAAGGTGCAATTACTTACACATTACTTGATGCTGATGAAGGAGTAATCATTTGCTCTCATGCATACTAAAACATTTCAATAGAGATTTGTTCATACTCCAGGCATTCTCATTCACACTTAGTTTTATTGAAACAAGTTTAACCAACCAAAGCAGCATTTGTAGAAACGCCACAGAGGATTGTTTGTAGTAATATATTCGAAATCCTGTCTTGGCGGAATAAAAATAAAATTAACCGCGTCCCAACATCGATCAGCCTAATATGGGAACCAGTGAATGTCTATGGAAGTACAGCCTGGTATTAACTACGTCACCCATGACGCGCCAACTTGTGTATAACAATATGGGGTTGACAACATATACCCAAAACGCCGGCACAAGTGCAAAATAATCTTGTATTACCTTCTTAACTTATATATTGTTTGGGAACCGCTATAGCACAATGACTAGCCCGCTGGTCTCCCGGACGGGTTGTCACGCGTTCGAATCCCCTTCAAACCATGCTTATCTTTCTCATCGACCAGGGCTGGCAGGTCAACCCAGCCTTAGAACTGGTACCTGGAAACGTCCAGGAAAGTAAAGACGACAACGGTATATTGACGTCATCACCCATCAAGTACCGGCTGATATATAAAAATATGGGACAAACATCATATAACCCATTAGGCCCCAAGGCATGTAACATAGACCTTTGCTTTTTAAAATATCATACACCCAGTAGGCCTCTTGGTGTGAGAAGAGCCCCTTTGCCGTACCTGGTTTTACTACGTTGTATTACTATTGAGTTGCAAGCTGCTAATGAGTGTATATTCCAGTACACGGAGATTTTGGCTTAGTCAGTGGCATAAATTAAATGGGCACTGTTTGGATAGTAAAAAGTACTATAACAGTAATGGCAGTTAACGTGGCGACCGGATAAGAGTGCTCGTTCTGTAACTTCCGGTACGTTGGCGGCGAGGTGGCGGAATCGACCCCATACACAGATCAGTTAGACTTAAAGGCTGACTTCTCGTTCAGGAAGTAATGGCAAACTACTGAACTACTGCCGAGTAAATCAACCTGGGATTGGGATGTGATCGAAATTTTGTGTAAAGGAAATGCGACATTTTATTACAGTAATGTCTCCTTTCTGCTCTATACAATATGGTTTTCTTTCACACACACACACACGCACGCACACACACACACACACACACACACACACACACACACAATACAATATATATAATATACAATACACTTCATGCACACACAATGGAATATATATTATATACGATATCACCCACCCACCCACACACACACACACACACACACACACACACACACACACACAATACAATATATATCATATACAATACATTTCATGCACACACAATGGAATATATACGATATCACACACACACACCACACACACACACACACACAATACAATATATATCATATACAATACACTTCATGCACACACAATGGAATATATATTATATACGATATCACCCACCCACCCACCCACCCACAGACACACACACACACACAATACAATATATATCATATACAATACATTTCATGCACACACAATGGAATATATACGATATCACACACACACACACACACACACACACACACACACACACACACACAATGAAATATATATTATATATAATATTATATACAATATAATAAACTAAAGATAGGAGATACCGATGAATGTAATTGTAGAACTGGAAAAATGACAGCAAAACATTTGCTGCAGGATTGCCCAACGTATGCAGAACAGAGAAAGATATTTTGGCCCACACCTGCGTCATTTGAGGACAAGCTCTATGGAGATATCAACAAGCTCAAGTTGACCGCAGCTTACTTTAACTACATACAGGTTGACATTTAAAGGTGCATGAAGACCCAGAGGCATGAAATGGAATATTGCTTGGATAGCAAATCCATTATGTGGAAAGTCCAAATCGAAAGCTCGCTGTGTGGGCTTCATAAAAGGTGGAAAAGTGTCCTAGTGGCACGAAATGGAATATTGCTTGGATAGCAAATCCATTACGTGGAAAGTCCGAATCAAAAGCCCATTGTGTGGGCTTCATAAAAGGTGGAAAAGTGTCCTAGTGGCATGAAATGGAATATTGCTTGGATAGCAAATCCATTACGTGGAAAGTCCGTATCTAAAGCCCACTGTGTGGACTTCATAAAAGGTGGAAAAGTGTCCTAGTGGCACGAAATGGAATATTGCTTGGATAGCAAATCCATTACGTGGAAAGTCCGTATCTAAAGCCCACTGTGTGGATGTCATCTGCAGACTGCATACTTCTGGTTTCCGGAAGAACAGCCTATGGTGAACGGAAGGCCCAATATACGGAAGTGAGGCTAAGCAGCCATGTGCAGGACGTGACGATTCCTTGGGTGAGCCCAGTACCAGAGCGCTATGTATCGGCTCTGCAATTATGGAAGCCTCCTTGGATGGCGGGGAATGCCCATGGTCTGCCCCTGCCTTCCCTTGAGGGCTGACCAGGATCTTTGGCTGTTCTATATGGACCAGCTGGGATGGGGGATAACACCACAACAGTGAGAGTCAAACGTCCTAAGAAACCCCCGGGAAGGTTAACCCGGTCAACAAATGCCCGCAGAAGTCGGATGTGTCGGCCTAACGGCGCAAGAACGCAGCTCTGCTGTAAACAGGCACAACGCAATCACATCCGAAAAAAAACTCCGGATGAACGAAGAAGAAGATATACAATATCACACACACGCGCGCGCGCACACACACACACACACACACACACACACACACACACACACACACTCACACTTTGACTCACCTCTGGAACGTTCGCCCTCTCCTCCATTATCTCACGCCTGCCAACCGTCCCGTCATCGCCAGAGAGATACGCAGATGCATCAGACACTTCAGCTCGTTTGACCAGGTTAGTTTTCCGCGGAAACACATTCACACTTCCCGAAGCGTTTCTCAAGTGTACTCCCCCTTAAGTTGTGAACCACGGCGCTTCGTACGCCAAACAAGGTGTCATTTATGATCAACTAAGTTTCTTTTATCCTCAGTAACTAAAGTTACTTTCTTTATGTTACACTCAGCTAGCTAGTGAAAAGGTCAGTTCTTGAAACTGGCGTGAACTCGTTTCGTAAGTGCAATGGCCGTGTTAAAATAGGGGTTAAAGGCGAGACGATCTTGTTCATTGCACCGGCTTTTATCCCACAAGGCTCGGTCTCTCTACGCACAGCTGCCTGCTGAAAACCTCACTCAGAGCACGAACTCCAGCGACGACCCCCCAGGAGTCTCCACGACAATTGCTCTCTCGAACTGATCGAAGGAATCCGGAAACAAACCCTGGACCTTCGAAGCTCGAGGCAGGCAGTCCTACTACTTCCCCACGGAGACCTACACATGACGGGTTAATGGAACAGAACGTAATTTGCCCAGTTCATGAAAAGAGTAATTTCACTAATTGTTCGTCTATGAAACACTTTGACGCTAAACAGTGACTTTTCATAATTCCTCGACATACCTAGTCGAGGGTTGGAAAGTAGCCTTGGAGATTTCATGTCAAACTAGTGAACAAACAGTAAATCATGAACAGCTAATACATGCTGGGGTTGACTGCAACGCCTTGCAAATGACATGCAACTAACTTCAAACAGTGACTACAGGTAAAGCTAACCCCTTGTCAGGTAATGTGTTAGGAGCTGATGTTTGTGGCCGATAGATATTCCCGTCTAACTTCAAACAGTGACTACAGGTAAAGTTAACCCCATGTCAGGTATTGTGTTAGGGGCTGATGTTTGTGGCCGTTAGATATTCCAGCCTAACTTCAAACAGTGACTACAGGTAAAGTTAACCCCATGTCAGGTATTGTGTTAGGGGCTGATGTTTGTGGCTGTTAGATATTCCAGGCTAACTTCAAACAGTGACTACAGGTAAAGTTAACCCCATGTCAGGTATTGTGTTAGGGGCTGATGTTTGTGGCCGTTAGATATTTTCGGTTATGACCTATGAGCCTGCTATAGATTTGTGAAGTGTTAGGACTATCTTATTCCGTAGCTCTGAATGCACAAAGAAATAGGTGACAAGTCTTTCCTTAACATAACAGATGACTAGCGCAGGCGTCGACCTCTCGTCCGACCTCACTCAGTACATTATCAGCGCAATCTCCTAACGATTCAGCCAACATAGCGCTCCCCGGACAATAAGCTCAATCATAATCTGGTCTGAGACTAAGAGAACATATCCCGCCATCTAAATAACAGGTCTTTTATATCTAAAATTGTTTTCCAAAGTTATCCCCATCACTTCGGTGTAACATCAAACCTAGTGTTTGGGTTTCCCGAAAGTGTTCCGTTTAGCCGAGTCTCGATAGTCTGGTGTGGCTGGCAAGCATGTAAGGACGATACGAAAATAACGGCCATTAGCTGCTGGCTTTTGCAAGTGGTCGGTTAGTTTTCCATGAGCACGTGTCAGGAATGATCACAATACAACACGAAGACGTCAAACAGGCTTAGCAGGGACGGTAACTGAAGCTGTCTGATCTTCTGAAGAGAAGATACAATAACCGGAGCGTCAGTGCAACGTTTATCTTGGTTTTGAACGTTTGGGATAATGATACTGCTCATAATACACAAGAGTATCACAACAGTGAAGAATCAACAGATAGTAGAATTATCACAAGCAATTAAACAGTGTCCAAAATCTCTATTTACAAAATTGTTTGCACGATAATTGAGAGCTCTTATTGAAGATGGCCCTATCTGTTTTCATCGAAATTCAAACGTGTTTGAAATTTAATAGATGTTGTATTTCATAAATCGTACATCATGATCATGTGCCCTGCTTACTGGCGTAGGCATTTATGTTACTTTACAGATATCGGTCCTTGGTGTCCCGGATGAACTCTGCTGAATATATTCCGCCATGTTACTGTCTCCGGCCATCCAGTATAATTTCTCACAAGTCGCGAAGGGATGAGGACCCTCACAACTTATTTTGCTGTATGGAATGATTTTATGCCAGGAATCTATAACAGAATGACTGTTAAAAGACGATATGATGGAGCTCGAGCTTAGAATTAAAATGATGATTAGAGAAATCAAATTTAGTGTGCGATATGATATGGTAAAGCGCACCGAAAAGCGCAAGATGCACGTAGAAGAAAGTTGGATAGTATCCAGGCAATGACGATACTTTTAGAGACAGAAAGACGTAATATAGCAACAATAACAAACTATGGGAGAAGACGACTTGAAGTCAACCAGAGAAGACGCGTTTTAACATCTTAGAGACAATGATTACATCTGGACCGAAGTTGAACTAATAAATTTAAGGATGACAGTTTTTTAAATACAAAGATGACGACGGATAAAATAATGGATTTTGCCACGAATAAACAATAATCAGTATGTGTCGCAGAATGAGAACGGCACTGGTGAATTTGTATTTGAGACATTGATACCAAGGAGCTATCTATAACTATGTCAAAATAACCTTACTTGCATAAAAATAAACGAAGACGTTAACAAGACATGCTGGATGTTTGATTTTGTTGGTAACTGCTTTTGAAATTTGAAGAGTTTCATGATGTGAAGTCTAAATCATCATTTCGTTCTGCCACTAATGGTCAGTGGTCGCTTGTGCAGTCTTCGATATCAGCTGGGCCATAATGGATTGGCGAAGCTGTTACAATTATTAATGCTATACTGTACTAGCATACCGCCGTCTTGGCAGAAGATAAGTTGCTACATTGTAACTTTAAAAAAGAGACATGATAACTGCAATCCAGGAGGTAGTGAATGTTACTGATAAGGCCAGAGGTGCAGTTATACCTATCCATGGCACAAAGTCTGGGCTGAATTGTAGAGACCATGTGTTGCCCCTCTCGGCCTGCCTAGTTTCCTCTAGAGGAAAGGTAACACCAATACATATGGAACAACACAATCTGCAGAAGCTGTCGGATCAGCAAAGCAATGTCCTAACTATCGGTATGTCGGAGCTTCGGTCTTTGACCAGTTGCCGGCCATGCCCTGCCTGACATTTAGTCTTTAGGTTGAATGTTCATGCACCAGTATAAGGCTTGCACCCTCCTAATTGCGTTCCTCCTCCCGAAGCCGTTGGCGGGGTGTTTAGTTTGGTGAGCACCGTCCAACATTCGGCGCTAACAGAAAGCAGGTATTACCGTATACTGTTATACGGTAGCTTAGCTATACTGGACTGTGACCTGACAGGATTATCTACATACGATTATTTAGCGGAAATTAAAAGGCTTTGATGTTGTCATATAATCTGCATAGGTGTTGACGGATTGATGATGTGGAGTGATTAAATTTGTCAAGATAAGAACAATATTTATTGCTAGAATCTGTCAATGAACGCTGTAAGAAACAGAAAGATGACGCCATAACAGACGAAGAAGAAGAGGTAGAAGAATAAGAAGCATAAGTAGAAGCAGAAGAAGAGGAAACAGAAGAGGATGAAGAAGAGGTTGAAGAAGAAGAAGAAGAACAACAACAACAAGAACAGTAGCACGAATAGCAACAACAAAAGCAGCAACAGGATTATCAATAAAAACCGTGCAAGCATGGGTAGTATGGAAGATATGGAGAAGAAGCAGAGAAGAACAAGAAGCATAAAGAAGCGGAGTACGGAGCTTCAAAAGAAGACGAAACAAAGCAGAGCAAAAAGAAAAGATTCTGCCTGATAACAATAAGCACATTCTTAAACTAGCACTAGAGAAAGCTTAAAACAAGTAGTAAGAAATGTAAAGAAAATGTATATATAATGAATGACAGAGCAGCTCTTCTTAAGAATCACAGCCTCTAGTACTTTGTTAATTGTCGAAAGTGACAAAAGAAACGAACTATTGTTTCTTTAATTGACAAATGTTAGGAACACGCAAGAAAATCTTTTACTTTGCTAACAACCAGTTTCAGTTCCGATTTGCTGGCGAATTTATCACATATTTAACTAGGAAAACTCATTTTGTAGTCAATACATCTCCTACACAAAACTGAGCAATTCTCATTTACAAGAGAACGTGCCATAAACATACGAATACACGACCTGAGTCACTTGTGTCTCCTGGCAGTACTCAGCTTCTGTCTTGTGCGTACGCTGTCACGCGAGCTTGCCACTAGGGCAAACATCTACAATTTCCACTTCTCACTACAGGTAATTGAAAGCAACCGCAGATGGTTAATTTGAAGAAGGGCATTAATCCCCTAAGCATTCCAGTAGTTGTGCGTCTTATTTGGGAAGAAACATGACGTTGATATATTTGCTACAACAAGAAAATATGGAGTGGGAATTAGTTTTCCGAATTATACAAGTGGAAATGTAACATACACTGTTAAATCGTGTATTTTTAATAACTGTGCAGTTTTTGAAAATATTGCTGGTCCAAGTTTTGTATTTACCTATTATGTTGCATGAACTTTACAGAGGGTAAATACAAAACTTGGACCGGCAATATTATTAAACACTGCAGTCATTAAAAATACACCCTTTGCTTGCAAATCGTTCATTCTTGTTGTAGGACTCCATTTGATAGATAACATACAGTATTCAAGTTATAGATAAACTAGGCTAGAACGTGGTTTTAAAAGAAGTATGCTAGAAAAAGAATGTGTGCAAAGAATACATTTCCGACAAGATGTTATAGGCAGGATATGGCAAAAGAAACATTCGTAGACCTAAGGGCAAACGGAGAAGAGAATCAGAGACAGATGGATAATATGCAGAGAACATGGAGGAAGATGCAGGAGATGGCAAAACGTCAGTTAGTTGAGGACCTTTGCTATATATGGCGGACGGTAGGGGAGAGGATATAAAGCGGCAACCAAAGTAGAAGACGACAACAGATTAAACATCGTATTGCAGTAAACCTAATAGCAACAAACCAACGATCTTTATTGTCGAAGGGTTACGAACTGGGCACATGGGCCTGTCTAACATTCTGCTCTTTTATCCCCCTCTGTTGTACATATTTTCATTTAAACATCAACTATGATGCTAATCTAGGACAACAACAGCACTACTATCAATGTTTGCATTATAAAATCATGAATGCATGACTCGCTAATATTAATGATTGATGTGGCAAGTTTTATTAACTAAGGGAAACCTACGGCTTACTAGCTAGACGCTTGCCTGTCGGATCTCTGGTCAAGGGTTTCTATTCGTATGAAACGCATTTTACTAATGGACTTCGATGGACACAGATCGACACGGCCTAAAATAAACATGTCTGGGGAAGTGAAGATGGTCGGCTTGATACTGACCACCTCACCCCTGGACTACCGACTGGTCTATACATATATGCGTCTAGCACCGTATATCCGATACGCCTCAAGGCGTGTACAAATGGTCCCGTACTTATACTTACCATACTAGTTACTACCACAATATGTAGTTTTAATGGCTGTGCAGTGTTTGAAAATGTTGTCGGTCCAAGTTTTGTATTTACCTATTATGTTGCATGGACTTTACAGAGGGTGAATACAAAACGTGGACTGGCAATATTTTCAAACACTGCACAGTCATTAAAAATACACCCTATAGTTTATAGAGGTAAATTAACTCTTAGTATACAGTGCGTGATTTGCAAACTCCAAAAAAAAAAAAAAAGCCAAAATTTACCAATCTCTGCACGTCTAGGTAAAATAAAATGTATGGCTCATGGGACAGTGGGTTGAAATATAATCTTTTAGGGATGTAATGAGTTGAAGTGAAATATCCGTCACATAACACGTGTCGTAGCTTCTATGTAACTTGCACCCATAAAGGAAGTAACGAATAGTAACACTGTAACCTGCCATCCGTGTCGTAAGAGACGCCTATGGATGGTTGGAATGGGACTGGTTACCTCAATCCTTAGAAAATTGTAGCTGCAACACCCAACCAATAGCTGTGGCGTACGATACCACGACATCTAGTCCGAGAACCGAGGTGAAGGAAGTCACAGCAGTTGTCCGCTGGCTGTAGGGAAAACATCACATACACGTGTTTGTAACACTCACAGAGCATGTTGAGAAAGGCGAAAACAGGTATGCTTCATGCGGAGTGTCATGCTTCAATTAAAAAAATCAAAGATATAGAGCATCTGTGGAATTGTTTCCCGAGGACATTGTGGGAAGTGAGCGGACGGACTGATTGGCTAAGTCTGCACCTTTGGGTGGGGTATTTCTGTACTGTAAGACAGACGTGGTTAGGGCCCTTTGGGATCATCTTTATAGTGTTGAGTTAGTTGCATATCCTTTACAGGACGTTGCAGTCAACGCCAGCATTTTTTGCTGTTATGATCTCTTGGCAAGTTTACGTTCAGTAGTTTGCCATTGCTTTCTGAACGACCGGTTCCCATACTATTTCGTTAAAAACCAATGTAACGCGGTCTGCTGCTAAATCGCGCGCAGCTGTGTTTCGAACGCGGGCAACAGGGATCAAGAAACCATTCGCCACGGAACAGGTTATGTTATTGGAACATTTCGATCCAAAATAGGCCTTATCAGCCATCTTAGAACCCACGGCTCCACACCTTCAACCCCACTGGATGAAATGAATGGTCATCATCATTCTTGATGGACAAACAACAAATGTTATTGT
Organism: Cepaea nemoralis; assembly: GCA_014155875.1. Taxonomy (NCBI): domain Eukaryota; kingdom Metazoa; phylum Mollusca; class Gastropoda; order Stylommatophora; family Helicidae; genus Cepaea; species Cepaea nemoralis. The sequence continues at coordinate 1,006,062 of JACEFZ010026515.1, forward strand.
GAACAGTTACATCATCATTGTCTAGAGAGGATGGCGCGGCAGGGAATGAACTGATAATCTCACTGACAATCAGTACAGAAAAGGGCAGACGGACGCATAATCCGACTGCAACGGGTACCCTTAGGATTGGGTTCTCCACTGGCTGTCGAAGATGAGCACGGAGCACAATGAGAATGTGCCACCGCGTGATGTGATGTACGTTCTTGAATCCATACAATTGAACCAATCATGAACAAGTGTACAAAGATCATGACAGGAGTTTGTTGGGGCCCTATGCTCCAATAGAAGTTCTTCTACTTCTGCTGCGTTCATCCGGAATGTGTGTGTGTGTGTTTTTTTTTTTCGAACGTAATTGCGTTGTGCCTGTTTACAGCAGAGCTGCGATACCTGCGCCTTTCGGCCGACACATCTGACATCCGTGGGCATTTGTTGACCAGGTTATCTTTCCCGGGTCAATGAAAGTTGAAAGGCGGCAGTTGTAGCACTTGAGGAAGATCAAGTTTCATATTCTATTCGAGTATTTCTAAACTTCACTTCTGGCATAACATACATTTTTCAGTTTTTATTTCAGTATAGACAATTTTGTACACCCGTGTCGACGTGTGGTGGGTTTTTGCTGTTATGAAGTATATCTGAAGCAACGGACTGTTAGCTACTCATGTAAATGAAACCTGAAATTTGCTTTAAAAATGAATAGTAAAACAGGATTTTTAAAGCACGTTCGCAATGAGTTAAAACATTAACATGAAAAGAACAAAATTAAATAAGAGACAATAAAGTGAAAACAGCCATTCATTGATGGATGGATGTTTGAATGGTTGGATGGATGGGTGAATCTACATACAATACAGGCACACACATACACGCGCATACACACATGGTAGGATGGGTGAATGTTTGAATAGAGAGACAGAGAGATAGACAGATAGATAGACAGACATACAGATAGACACTCAGACGCACAATAAAACAGACGGACGGACGAAAGGACGGACGGACGGACGGACGGATAGAGGGACAGAGACAGACAAAGAGACAGGCAGATAGATAGATAGATAGACAGACAGACAGACAGACAGACAGACAGACAGACAGACAGACAGACAGACAGATAGATAGATAGATAGATAGATAGATAGATAGATAGACGGGCGGACGGACGGACGGACGGACGGACGGACGGACGGATGGATGGATGGATGGATAACTGGATGGATAGATAGATAGATAATAAAACAACAGACCACATACCTTAAAGATAACTCCAACCATATATCAACAATAACAGAAACAAGTGTTACAGACAAATAACGCAGCTAACTACAAGAACATTCCCCACACACAAATGTACACTTGTTTTTGCTGTAATCGGAAAGATTTAATGAACAAATGAATCATCTTCTGGTGCGCCCAACTACAGCGTTGGCAAATTTTAGTGCACTAGAAGCTGCCAGCTTCAATCGCCGATCACACCCCACGACAAACAACAGCTGAAGACGATTAAATTTCTCGTTCTCTCCATATCTCTCTCTGTTTACTTTCCTTAGTCTTGCGCTTTGTCTCCTGTGCAGTAGGAGGGAGAGGAGGACACTAGATACAGGGGGATATTTAACATGGGCACCGTCCCAAGCCACCCTAGTTTGATTCGGATCCAGTAAGCCCCATCAGTGATCCGACCGGAGCAACGGCGGCAAATAAAATCATTCTTTACAAGTTAATGTCCCTCTGGGAGTATTGTCTTTCCTGTTAGCCATTTTATTCCGGCTTGAGGCACACGTGAAGTGGAATAGTTCAATACAGAACGATGGGGAAGCAGGAAAGGCAAGTGGACAATAGAGTTTGGGAAGTAATATCAAGTGGAGAAGAGCTGTGTAAATACACATACATTTGTTGTATTAGCATTGCGTGTTGTTAATAACTTTCATGCATCGCTTCTAGTTCTTTTCTATCCCCCACATTTCAATTATATATCCATTATTCCAATTCGGTTTGTCCTCCTTTTCTCTTTTCATTATTCTGCTTCTACATCTCCGTGTGTTTTCCTGTCTTCACTAGTTCCCCCAGTTAAGCCATTTCTTTCTTTCTTTCTTTCTTTCTTTCTTTCTTTCTTTCTTTCTTTCTTTCTTTCTTTCTTTCTTTCTTTCGTTCTTTCTTTCTTTCTTTCTTTCTTTCTTTCTTTCTTTCTTTCTTTCTTTCTTTCTTTCTTTCTTTCTTTCTTTCTTTCTTTCTTTACCTACAATTTTCTGCTCAATTCTGTTGTGTGAGGCGACATTTATCATGACAATTTCACTCTTGTGGCTTCCAATGATTTTTTTCTTAACACTAAATTTCTTAGGATTCAGTCGTAATTTTCCTTATCAGATTGCAAACAAAATTATCGTAACAATTGTTTCCTGAGTTATTCATTCTCTTCTATAGCCTGAGCACTTATAGCATGTTGTGCAGAGTTCTTCATCTTCTTCTTCTCTAGCCTTTACTGCTCTTTCATGAAAAGTCAATTTCTATCCGCGAAGATGCCAAATGTTTGTGCATGTTTGTATATGAGAAGAAATAGATTTTATAACTTAACTTATTCAGTGCCAAAGGATAATAAATCGCCAAAATGTGATTTCCCATTTGGAGAGATGGACTATATATTGCCACACTAGAGTCATCGTGTTATTCTTTTGTTAAGTGTACCTTTCGCAATTTCAATGCTCAGTAAACGGAAATTTACAATATAATAATTGTTCATTTGATTGTATACAATAGTTGGTCCAAACCTCCGTTTTGTTTCTCTCTGAGACAAGAACAAAATAATACAAAGAAATATAACATGGCCAGATGGTATACTCTGAAGAAGAGCAAAGAATTGTTCCAAAACTCTTCTAATAATCTGAAATGGCGAACCATATTCGTACACTGCTTATTGACATGGCACGTGATGATGGTGATGTCTATCCAGTCTATACTAATCAATTCCATGCCGCTCCACATTCAGCGTCGAAGCTGTCTTGGTCATCTGCTTTCATATGTGCTTTTCTGGGCTCCGTGTGTAGAACTATATGTTCTGTAAATGAATATTTGGGTAGATCCTTTGGTTCAGCACGAACTTTAGATGGAAATATACTTTCAGGATGTGCTTTCGTTTTGTAGATTCATACGTGCAGCATGCACATCTTTGTATAGATCAGTTAGTTCATCATATGCCTTCTTTGGGTAGATCAAATCGTTCAGCATATACTGTCTTTGGATAGGTCCATTCGTTCAGCGTGTGCTGTCTTTGGGTAGATTCATTTGTTCAGCGTTTACTTTCTTTGGGTAGATCCATTCGTTCAGATTGTACTGTCTTTGGGTAGGTACATTCGTTCAGCATGTACTATTTTGGGTAGATCCATTCATTGAACGTATACTGTCTTTGGGTAGATTCATTAGTTCAGTGTGTATTTTCCATGGGTAGGTATATTCGTTCAGCATATACGTTCTTTGTGTAGATTCATTCGTTCAGCGTCTACTGGCTTTGGGCAGAGCACTCATTCAGCATATACTGTCTGTGGGTAGATCCATTCATTCAGTATATACTTTTTTTGTTTTTAGATAGATCCATTAGCTCAGTATATACTTTCTTTGGGTAGATCCTTTGGTTCAGCACGAACTTTAGATGGACATATATTTTCAGAACATGCTTTCTTTTTGTAGATTCATACGTTCAGCATGCAATCTTTGTGTAGATCAATTCGTTCATCATATTCTTTCTTAGGGTAGATCCCTTCGTTCATCGTTTATTTCTTTTGGGTAGATTCATCCGTTTAGCATATACTGTCTCTGGGTAGATCCATTCGTTCAGTATATACATTTTCTAGGTAGATCCATTGGCACAGTATATACTTTCTTTGGGTAGATCAATTCGTTCATCCTGGTGAGTAAAATCCATTGACACAGTATATACTTTCTTTGGGTAGATCAATTCGTTCAGCCTGGTGTGTATTTGAATATATCATACATACAGCTAATTCAATCTGTGTGTAGATCCATTTGTGACAGATTTGGTGGTAGAACCAGCGTTTTTTAAATATTAAATATGTTACCATTAAAATGACTGCACATATAAATAGAATGGACAATAGGCGAATTAGGACGCTAGTAAAACCAAGAAAATTTCGCCGGAGTTAATCCCACTATACAATTGGGCCGATTGGCAATAAAGCCGTGGCCATAATTTTTAGCCGGGACGAAACTGACAAAGTCCGGGCTCATTGAAACCTCAGATATAATGGGGGACGGTCGCATATAGAACGAGAAAAGAAAAGCATTTTAAAATAGAGGTGAAGCATACTTCTCGGCAATATTAGCCAAGAAGTTTACTAAGTTTATAATTCGAAGAGCCCCGGATCCCACAGTGAAGAGAGTAGTTCTAAAGGAGACTGGATTGTTGTGTATCCACGCTGATCGAAGCTACACCTAGCTGCAACGACGTATCCACAAATAACGACTCAATCGCCATTCACACTTTCATCGTAGCTTACCTGCCACTTCAGTTTTCATATATAAATAACTGACAATAATAAGTGCTCCTTAGCACTTGACTTTATTGAAAATCAAGCATTGATCAGTGAAACACTTAGTCAAGAACATTGACACTGTTAATTAATGTAAGAGCAAGGTTCAATCCAAGCATCCAGTGTGGAAAGCAGTGGGATTCATCGTCGACTGAGAAGAAGGAGGAGAAACCAGACTTTGAGAATCAAGACTGCCAGCTGCGAGGACAGGAAGCCGAAGATAAGTGGCAGAATTCTCGTCTGCTACAACACTTCAAATACTTATTAACATTTGGCCCGGAATCAACGTAATTATTTATTAGTACTTGTAAAGAGCTTAATAGCTCATAAATCATACCAACCAAACTCTACAGAAACATTAGTAGTCTTACTATAGCATCTTCAGGGGCTTATACAAAACCCCACTAAACTTTGTCGGTCTTTCTTCTGCGGAGACCACTTAGCGTGTTATATAAATAAAACCAATGTTTAGTCTTAAACTGTTTACAGATAACTATGTTCTAACTATACCTAAGCGTAGCATATTGATCCAGTGAGAAAGGGCGAGAGTTTGTACTAAATGATTGTCTTCCTATCTCTTTGTTGTGAGAAAGTGTATGGCAGGGGGGGGGGGGAGGGCGAAAGTTTGTACTAAATGATTGTCTTCCTATCTCTTTGTTGTGAGAAAGTGTGTGGCAGGGGGATCTTTTACTTCTAAGACTTAGTGTAGTAAGATAATTAGGCATACGACCTACACTCTAGGCGCTATTGGTCGCCTTATCTTCCTTCGCCCGGTCACTGTTTGGAAGTCTATATCATCTCTGAGGCCCGTACTTTCATACATCCTAGAATTTCAAGCCATTTCGATCTCTTCTTCGGCAGTGAATAGTCTTTCATTTCAGTAAGCCCACTTGTCTTTTCTTTTGTGTGAGAAATCTATCATTAGTAAGTGACCACGCTACACCATTCATTCAGCATATACTGTCTTTGGGTAGATCCATTCGTTCAGCTTGTATGTTATTAGGGTAGATCCATTCGTCCACTGTGTATTTTCTATGGGTAGATCCATTCGTTCAGCATATACTGTCTTTGGGTAGATCCATTAGTTCAGTATATACATTCTTTGAGTCGATTCATTCGTTCAGCATGTAATGTCTTTGAGTAGAACCATTCGCTCAGTATATAGTTTCCCTAAGTAGATCGATTAGCTCAGTATATACTTTCTTTGGACAGATCCATTCGTTCAGCGTGTGCTGTTTTGGGTAGATCCATTCGTTCAGCCTGTTCTGTCTTTGGGTAGATCATGCATACATCAAATGCTTTCTTCTCCCCCGATGTGTCTCCACCTTGACGTGGTGGGGGAGCTTGCGTGTCCCATCGACCCCATTTGCTTGCCGATGGATGAAAAACTACACATCGGACAGCTTATGGGATAGGGACCAGACTAAGAGAGACACAACCTTCTGCTCTGCAGGTATAGACTGAGGATAACAGTCAAAAGTTTAAAAGGTGCACGAAGGCAGACGTTTTTGGTCCGGACAAAACTCTTAAGGCTCCCTGTCGAGGGCTGTGGCTGAACGCCTCTAAGCCACAAACCCTCGGATCTGAGAGCCAGGCCGATAACAGTTTACCGGAAACTCTTAAGGTTCACTGTCGAGGGCTGTGGCTGAACGCCTCTAAGCCACAAACCCTCGGATCTGAGAGCCAGGCCGATACCCGTCTACTGGAAAATAGAAACATGATACTGAGCAAGCTACATGCTCAGGTCTGATACATGTTCGAAGGCTCTCAGCTGGGGGATATGAGAGATTCCCGGATGAGAGGGCCTGGCCGTCTCTCGTTCACTGCTGCACGAAGGTAAGGTGCTGAGCCGGCAGCACATGTAGCCTACCTCGTGAGCGAGTACAAAAAAGTCAGAAAAGTGCCCCAGTCGAAGGGTTACGGAAACTGTCTGTATCTAACTCATAGAGAGTGTAGACAAAAGTGGAAGAACGTCTCATCAACGCGAAATGGAACGCACGGCGAGCGAACCTATTGCGTGGTCTGAAGTCACAAGCAAAAGCTTACCGATTGGATGTCACTCGCAGTCTGACCGCTCCTGGTGTGTGATTGAGCGATCAGTGGCAAGTGGGATGCCCAACACATGGAAGTGAGGAAATAAAGCAGCCATGAGCAGGACGTGGAAACTCCTTGGGTGAGCCCAGTCTCAGAGCAATATGTGCCGGCTCTGCAATTATGGAAGCCTCCTTGGATAGCGAGATAATGCTCATGGTCTGCCCCTGCCTTCCCTTGAGGGCAGACCACGATATCGTTGATCGTTCTATCTTGACCAGCTGAGATGTGGGTGACATTACAACAGTCTAACGTGTCTCGAAACCAGAGGAAGGCTAACCTCACTAAAAAATGCCCGCCGGAAGTCGGAAGTGTCGTCCTACGGGTGGCAAACTAAAAATTGACACTACGCATTTACGTCCGAGTGAAATGTCTCGTCCGAATGTCTCCCGTGCTAGGAACAGCTCTGACTACCTAGTTTCCGAATGCCGCTCTTGTTCGGAACAGCTCTGACTAGGTAGTTTTCCGAATGTCTGTCGTGCCTGGAACAGCTCTGACGGGCGCAACGACAAGCACATGTGAGAAAACTCGCTGAGTGAATACCTTCTGCAGACCTGTCTGGTTTGTGCGGGAACGGCCCGGGGCGAACGAAAAGCCCAATATATTGAAGTGAGGAATTAAAGCAGCCATGAGCATGACGTGACCATTCCCTCGGTGAGCCCAGTATCAGGGCGCTATGTGTCGGCCCTGCAACTATGGAAGCAACCTAGGATGGCGGAAAATGCTATGGACTGTGCCTTCCTTCTCTTGAGGGATGACCGAAGTCCTCGACTGTTCCAACTTGACCAGCTGGGATGTGGACGGTACCACAAAAGTGAGAGTCTCCCAGGATTGCTAACCTGGTCAAAAATGCACGCGAAAGCCGGATGTGTGACCTAAGGGTTTTCAACCCAAGGGTGCCTAACGCACACCGCAATCACATCTGAAAAAACACTCCGGATGAACGAAAAGAAGAAGAAGAAATGCTTTCTTTAGGTAGACTCATTCGTTCAGTGTGTACATACATATAGGACCATACGTTCAGCATAATTTTATTGTTATGAACACACTCTTTATTGGTTTAAACAATACGTTTAGCATACTTTAATTGCTTCATCATTGGCATCTTGCCGTCTTGACAGACGATAGTTTGTGCTTCAAAAAGGCATAATAACTATTACCTATGGCGATAGCGAAATGTGACTGATCAGGCCAATTCGCGCTGTAAATGTTCGTTCACAGTGGGTGCATGTGAACACGTGGTCATTTTCACCATCATGCACCATCTTACGTCTCACACGCTCGGTGTGTGACTTATCTGCAATAATTTTCTTCTTTTTCTTTATTCCATTTCTGATGCTTGCCCTCCATGCAACACGTTCAGCTGCGTCTTGCTCCCAATGTGCATTATCAATGCCTGTATCAATCATGTCCCGCTTACACACATCTTTGTATTGTAGTAGAGGCCGACCCTAAGATCTCTTACCCATCTGTAATTCACCAAAAAGATATCCTTTGGTATTCTACCATCATCCATCCTCCTATGATGTCCTATCCACCTAAGTCTACGAAGACTGAGCATGGAATAAACCGTCACACAACCTGATCTTTCCAATACTTCAGTATTTGTGATTTTGTCTTGCCACTTAATACCAAGAATTCTACACAGACACCGCATATGAGACCTATTTAAACGTTCCTCTTGGTGTGAGTAAGTTGTCCAGGTTTCACTGCCATAAAGAAGAGTACTAAGGACACAGGCTTGATAGACAAGGACTTTTGTTTTGGCAGTAAGCTTCCTGTTCTCCCAGACTATGTTTCTTAACCTGCTCATTGTTGTTGCTGCCTTACCAATCCGGATGTTGATTTCCTGAACTAGATATGTAATATGGTCTAGCATCCCTAGTTCGGCGTCGTCAATAAAGATTGATGGTACCCCATGTGCACCTTGTGACATAATCTGTGTCTTCTTTTTGCTAACTGTTAAACCAAATTCAGAACAAGCATTGGAGAATGCAGATAGTAGACATTGTAATTCTTCATCAGAGTGGGTCGTAACTGCATCATCATCTGCAAATAGCAACTCTCTGATCAGTACCCTTCTAAGTTTGGTCTTGGCTTTCAATCTCTGAGCATTGTAGAGGCCGCCATCTGAGCGTGAGTGAATGTATATACCACCATCCTGATCACGAAAGGCACATTTCAGTAGAAGTGAAATGTATATTCCAAAGAGGGTGGGAGCTAGTACACAACCTTGCTTAACTCCAAACTTGATTTCAAACTCTTCAGAAGTTGCACCATCAAACTTGATTATACCCTTCATGCCTGTGTGGAACGATTTCACAAAGGACAGAAGAGTTGGTGGGCAGCCAATCTTCGTTAGTGCCTTGAACAGACCTTCACGACTGACCAAATCAAATACCTTTGTGAGGTCGATGAAGGCAATAAACAGTGGTTGATTCTGTTCACGGCATTTTTCTTGCATTTGTCGCAATTAGAATATCATATCAATGGTAGACCGGTTGTGTTGAAAGCCACACTGTGATTCGGGGTAGACTTGATCTCCTAGGACAGTGGTTCTCAACCGGTGGGAAATTCCCCCCCCCCCCCCCCCAGGAGAGAATTTCATGGTATCCAGGGGGGGGGGGATGAAGACAATTTCAAGATCGTGTTAATACAAGAACCGATTACTTGACATAGTTTTTCCCTTCATACTTTACAGTTATGTATATCTCGTCCTTCTAAAATTCATTTTATAAAGTAAGTAGACCCACAAATCATGTTTTATGTGGATGTCTAGACTTGTTTTAGTATATGATATTACATTTGCCTTCCACTTTTACGTATACTGTGTAGGGGTGAGGGGATTTTTAGATAGGAAATATGAAAGGGGGGGGGGGGAATGACGTTCTGAAAATACGGTGAAGGGGGGAACGGGCCAAATTTTTGATAGGAAGGGGGGGGGGGGAATGGCGTTCTGAAAATATGGTGAAGGGGGGAATGGGCCAAAAAAGGTTGAGAACCACTGTCCTAGGACTTGAAGTCTGAGCAGAACAATTCTGGCACATACTTTTCCAACAATACACAGAAGTGAGATACCCCTATAGTTGTTGCAGTTGCTCCGATCGCCCATGTTCTTGTACAGTATTATGATGCTTGAATCTTTGAAATCCCATGGGACTTGTTCTTATCGCCAGCATAGCTCTATTAGCTGGTGGATCTGTAGAGTGAGTGTGTCTTGCCCACTCCTGATAATCTCTATTGGAATCCCATCCTTACCTGGAGCCTTGCCAGATGCAAGTTCATTTATAGCACACTTAACTTCTGTTATGGTGGGAAGTGTGTCCAGGTGGTCAAGAGTTGGTAGGGCCTCTATGGCGTTGAGGGCATCATACGTTATTTTGGTTTCGCTTGAGTAAAGCTCCAAATAGTGCTCTACCCATTTGCCGTTTCTTATCAGTGATGATTTCTCCAATCAAGGTTTTCAATGGTGCGCTTCTTTTGATCATTGGACCACAGGCTTTCTTTATTCCTTCTTACATGCTTCTGATGTTTCCCTTATCACTTGCGATTTGAATGGACTCACATAACTTGATCCAATAGTCATTTGCACACTGCCTAGCAGCCTTTTGCACATCCTTCCTAGCTTGCTTCAGCTCTCTCAGAGTGTTACGCGTTGTTCTTTCCTTGTTTCTTAAGAGAGCTATCGTCTTCTTATCAATCAAAGGCTGCAGAGTCTGGTATTTGCCGCAGCCCAGTCCTGCCTCTTATGATCCACAGTGCCGTAAACCCCTACGGCAGTTTTATAAAGAGTTTTCTTAAGTTTACCCCACATTTCACTTACTGTACAATGTTCTGGTGTATCAGTGAAAGCGTCTTCAAGTTGCTGTTGAAACTGAAAGCACTTTACAGGATCGTGAGTGTTAATAATATTAATCCTGGGACTAGATTTGTGTTTAGCTGCGTGGATTCTCTATCGTCTCAGTCTAACCCTTGCAACAACCAAAGAATGATCCGTATCACAGTTAGCACTGTGATAACTTCGAGTCAATAATGTATGGCTCAGATGTTGTCTTCGTGTGATGACGACGTCCAGCTGGTGCTATGGCCGGATCTTGGATGTTTCCATGTGACCTAATGCAGCTCTTTTGTTTTAAAAAAGGAGGTTGTAATACATAGGTCATTTCTGGTGCAATCCTCCAGCAGCCTTTGCCCATTTTCATTCATGCGACAGATGTTGTATTTTCCAAGGCACACTGGCAATGAACTCGAGTCCATTCCCACACGAGAATTGAAATCACCGAGCATATAAATGTAGTCGGATTTTGGAACTGCCTTTATCACGTAGTTTAACTCCTCATAGAGCGAATCCTTTATATCATCAGAGGAATCGAGTGCCGGTGCATATGCAGTAATAATGGTGGCAGAACCACAAGAGGTTGCCAAGCGCAGGGATAATAGTCTTTTATTACCTCCTGCTGGATTTTCAATCATTCTCAATAGCGAATTCTTCACTGCAAAACCCAAACTGTGTTGCTTTTTTTCTGCCTGCCCTCTACCCTTCCCAAAAAAGTGTAATTGTTTTCCCTGAATGACCCTTCCTCAGCGAGGCGAGTCTCCTGCAGGCCAGCAATATCAATGTTAAGACGATTGAGTTCGGCATCAATCACAGCCGTTTTTCTCACATCATCAGTATTGGTCAAGTCAGTGGAAAATCCTGGACACATGGTTCTCACGTTCCAGGTTGCATGCCGTAGCTTGAGGTTTCTATTTTTATTTTCATTAGTACCTGGTGCATTGGTTTTACAGCCTGCGACAGATTGTGTCCTAGCCCCAAGCACCCATTGAAGCAGGCAGGCTGTGGCGGATCAGCACCCAATTGGCCAGGGGCTGCCCAGCATGAGGCGGGCGGTAGCTAATCAGTGACACCTGTAGAGGTGTCTCCCACCGTCAGAGGCAGGCAGGCGGGCAGGAAGGCAGACACGGACGGACGTACGTACGTACGCACGCACGCAGGTACGCACGTATGTATGTATGTATGTATGTATGTATGTATGTATGTATGTATGTATGTATGTATGTATGTATGTATGTATGTATGTATGTATGTATGTATGTATGTAGTATGTATGTATGTATGTATGTATGTATGTATGTATGTATGTATGTATGTATGTATGTATGTATGTATGTATGTATGTATGTATGTATGTATGTATGTATGTATGTATGATGTATGTATGTATGTATGTAGTATGTATGTATGTATGTATGTATGTATGTATGTATGTATGTATGTATGTATGTATGTATGTATGTATTTGTATTTGTGTTTGGGTGTGAGGGTGGTTGGGTGAATGGATGGATGAATGGATAGATGGATGAGTGTCGGAATTATAAATGGATTGATGAATGGATGAATGGATGGATGAATGGATGGATGGATGGATGGATGAGTGCGTGCGTGCGTACGTGCAGGCAGGCTGACAGGCAGGTGAGTAGTTAGGTAGTTAGGCAGGTAGATAGGTAGGCTGGTAAGTAGGTAGGTAGTAGGCAGTTACGTAGATAGGAAGATAGTTAGGTAGGAAGGGAGACAGGAAGGAAAGTATGTACATATGTTTGTTTGGTTGTATATGTTCTATTCACATGTGCATTCTTCTTTAAAATACTAAATATGATTGCAGAAAAGTACTGCAATATCCGATTAAGAGCCTAGCGCTCTCCTGTTCATTCCCCACTGGTCGTTATTAATGTCTTTATCGTGCTAAATGTACATTCATGTAAGCGTTGTGTTAGTCACTAATAAGAAAGAAACAGTTAACTAGCATACAAAACAAACTTGAACACACGAGTCATGTTTATTCACTATACTTTATTTATATCACAAAGTTGTGCTCATTCTGTAGATAATGCATGGTATTCAATGTATCACTTTTCGCATAATTGTTCATATGGGATTCTTTTGAATACGAATCCCGGATTATGATTGTATTTAGATTATAGATTTTGGCATATGACTACTTGCCACGTAGAAAACATGGGACGTCGACAGTCATTAATTACATGTCATTATGTAGTATATTTATGTACTGCAATGACTATTCTTCTTTGATATCGTAGACTTAACATAAGATTCTAGTGTTCTATTTGGGACAAATCCCGTATTTCTGGTTTATCACTTCAAACACATCACGTAACTGTCTTTTTTCATATCAGTCAAATCATATAAATCCTTTTCTCCCGGGTCAGAGAAATAACGGAATTATGGTTTACCACCTTCGACAAATGATTTAAATCTTTCCCCCACTCCAAAAAAATCTCGTAATTCTGGATTTTTGCTTCAGACACAATCACGTAATTCTGGTTTTCCGCTTCAGACAAATCACCTAATTCCAGGTTTTCCCTTCATACTAATCACTTAATTCTTATCTCCCACTCCTGACAAATCATGAATCCTGGTTGTCCATTTCCGAAACATCACGGAATTTTGATTTTCGAGACCAGACGATTGTCTTTAAATTTCCTAATAATGATGGACATTAAAGACTAAAAATTCTTCTTCTAATATAAAAGCTTGTGTTCATAGATCCAAGCATCTTTCAAATACTGGATTCTCTATACATTTATCATGTTACATTGGAATAATTTTCATAATTATATTCACCAGCAGCAACAGTAGTAGTAGTAGTAGTAGTAGTAGTAGTAGTAGTAGTAGTAGTAGTAGTAGTAGTCATGGTAGTAGTAGTTGTAATAGTAATAGTAGTAGTAGTAGTAGCAGTCGTGATAGTAGTAGTAGTAGTAGTAGTAGTAGTAGTAGTAGTAGTAGTAGTAGTAGTAGTAGTAGTAGTAGTAGTAGTAGTAGTCGTGGTGGATGTAGTATTAGTAGTAGCAGTAGTAATAGTAGTTGCAATAATAGTAGTAGCATTATTAGTAGTTGTAGTGGTAGTTTAAGTTGTAGTAGTGGAAATAGAAGTAGTACTAATCGATTTGTTTACTTGGTTTTCCATTGTCTTCTAACTTGAGGTGCACAGGTAACCGTGCGGGTTTGTTTGTATGATTATCCAAGCACTGTTTCCGAACCCAAACCAGTGGTTGTGTTTATGACGTGGTCCCTGCATGCGACTACTCCTTCCTTGTTCTGCCGTTTATCTACCAATTGAGTATATTCTATCAATATACTAGTGCCAAATCCTTCATAGAATTGCTTCATGGTTAGCTCGATTTTGCATCTAAGATTTTCATCAGGATAAAGTAACCGAGTTTCACACCAATTCTCCTTAATCGCCTCTCACGACTTGTATACATAGTAGATTACAGTTTTACTATTCTTAGCCTGATCACTCCTTCAACACAGTATGTTAGGATACAGGGCCCCGTTTCCACAGTTCATAATAATAGCAGTAATACTCTTAACAAAAACAACAACAACAACAACAACAACAACAACAACAACAACAACGGAACCGAAACAAATAATGATTGTGTATTGAAAGCACATTCTTAGCACATAAGGAAAATATTGTTTCTGTGACAGGACATTAGTAGCCAGTGAGTCGCCTCGGGCTAACAGCTAGGCCTGCGATATGCAAGAGTATTTGTCATGTATCTCTGCACTTCCCTAAAATAGCGAGAGGCAAAAACATAATCACAGCACCTATTGTCGTATAAAATACAGTTTCTTGCGTATCCTTTACAGGACATTGCAGTCAACCCCGGCATTTTTTGGCTGTTTGTAATTTCTTGGCAAGTTTACGTTGAGTAGTTTGCCGTTGCTTTCCGAACGATGCATAATTGTGGACAAACTCTGGTCTCGTCTATGCGAGGGTTAGACGACTACGTTCGTCTCCTCGCTAAGTGAGGGGAAGACTAACCACCTACTCCTCCGTGCGGTCAGGTCTGCACAATATGATAGCCCCATCACATCCCTGTTCCGGGACAATTAAGAAAAGTAATAGTGATGTGAAGACTAGTTCCCTTTCTTGCGGGCCATTTCTTTCTCAAAGTAAAAGCAGTTCAGAGAGAAGACTGATGACTTCGACACTATAGGCATTGATGTCATATAACCCTAAAGATTGACTTACCCTGGAGTTATTAATGTTCAAAGGAGAATACACGAGTCACAGAAGGCATAAATAATAGTACCATTGTTTTTAACTCGTTCGGAAATAAGCAAAACCTTGTCATACCTTACACAATCGTTTAATAGTAATCCCATGAATTATATATTATTGGTGATTTCTTCAATGCTATTTTACTAGTATTTTCTTAAATAATATGATAATGTTAATTCCTTAAATGATATCTTATTGGTAAATATGAGTCAAATTTATATTGTTGGTAATTTCTTAAATGATATTTAATTGGTAATTACTCAGAAATTATTTTATTGGTAATTCATTAAATAATATTATTTTGGAAATCAAAGGAATGTTTTCCCGTAGTGAATTTGGATAACGAAGACACAATCCACAGACTGTACGATTTATTGCCTGGCATATTTCGCTGCATCTCGTCAGGTACATACTATAGAAGTCACACAACATAGAGTACAATAACTAAATACATCTTTCAAGCTGAAATATACACATGTTCGGACAGTTTACCTTGGTAATTTTAAACTGACTATCATGTCTTTCTGTTTGCACAAAATTGGCCTACGTAGGTGAATCATTATAGATTCTGCAAAATTTAACAAACGGCTATTTTGTGTATGAAACAACACGCGAAAAGCGCTGTCTCTATCAATTACGTGACCGGTTTTCAAGATATAAAGTGCAATGGACACGCCGGAAGTTTATATTTGTGGTGTGACAGCCTTCCCATGATCCCATCGCCTGTGTGTAGCATCCAGGGTTGCCATTCTAGATATTTTATATCCAGATCTAGAGGGTTTTGCCGGCGTCTGGATACCGTTTTCTGACATTTGGATGCTGGATGCAATTCTAGATATTTTTCATTCGGAATTGGATATTTTGGATACTTTCTAGATTTTACTTTTCTTTCGGTGTCATTTACTCATTTTTTGTTTGGTCTGGACGCGCGTAAATTATGGTAACTGCCATTATTTAAGCTTTGAACTGACTTGGGTCAACGCTCAACAATCTGGCAACCCCTCGGTAATGAGTAAAAAGGGGCATAAATTATAATAACATTATTTGAACTGTAAACTCACTGTGCTGCGACTTATTGCTGTGATGCCGACTTTGTGATTCTTTCCATGTGAATTTGGTTGCATCTGGTATAGATAATGACTCGATAATGGTTGGTATCAACCATGGCATTTATAAAAAATTAAAGGAAGATATCCCATCTTTAACCCTCATAAAATGTGCGTGTCATTCCTTGCAGCTAGCATTATCACACGCCTCATCAGAATGTTTACCAAGAAATTTGGAATTCATTATTGCTGAAACACATAACTGGTTCTCCAAATCAACTGTCAGACAACAGCAATATAATAATTTATATAACGCATTAAATGATAGTTCCTCACCACTGAAAATTCTGTCCAATTGCAAAACTAGATGGTTATCAATTCAACCACCTGTTGAAGTAATTGTGAACCAATGGTTGGAGTTGAAGACACACTTCGAAATAACAAGACAACGTGGAAAGTGCTACACAGCTGAAATACTATATGCAATGTACAGTGATATTAAATAATTTGGCATTCCTTCTCATTTTACAACCCATTTTAAGTGAAGTACAAAAAGTTAATAAACTGTTTGAATCTCAAAATGTTGATAAAGTTAAATTACTGGACGATCTCACTTTGCTATTTCACTCAATTGGTAAAAGACTTATATTGCCAACTTCTAAAGCTGACTTGTTCACTTGTACTATAGAGAGCTATTTGGCTCCTAAGCCATACCTGGGATACCAAATCGAATCAAAAATTGACGGTTTAAAAACAAAAGGACTGTTAACAGAAAATGAAGAGAACAACTTAAGAAAGCGCTGTCAAGATTTTCTTCTCTCATTATTCAAGCAATTGAAGCAGAGACTTCCTGAAAATTTAGTTGTATTGAAAAATATTTCACTCTTTTCTGTTAACAACATACTTCAGCCAGTAAAGGACATATCAAAATATTGTCAAGTTATGAAATTTTTAGGGGCTACTGATAATAGTGTGGCGGAAGCAGAATATCAGTTAACCAAAATAAATTTGGTTGACTGGAGAAACAAAAAAGAAACAAGCTTTTTGGAGTGAAGTAAGACAATTTAAAGATGCCTCAAGTAACAGTCCATTCTGTGAGCTCTTTGAATGTACGATGTCTGCCATGATACTACCCCATTCAAATGCTGATGTGGAAAGAGTTTTCAGTACTATGAATTATACAAAATGTAAACTAAGAAACAGGATGAAACTTGACCTCTTAAATGCTATCTTACAATGAGATTTGGCCTGATGAGAGCAGGAAAATGCTGTTCAACTTATCAACTCCCTGATCGTGTATTAAAAGAAAATTGGAACAGCTAAAGCATACCAGAGTCATTTTGAATCTGAAGCTTCAACTTCATCATCCAAGCTAAGTGCATCTTGTGAGACAGACATCAGTGAAGATGAGGACATGATTCTATAGGGTAAGTCACATCAATTTTTTTTAAATGTTGCATATCCCTTACAGGACGTTGCAGTCAACATCAGCATTTTCAGCTGCTGTTGATGTACTAGGCAAGATTACGCTCAGTAGTTTGCCATTGCTTTCTGAGCGACCGGCTCACATACCCCCGTAAGTTACCAGCGCGGCTCGAACCGCTGCCGGTTCGGGCGCAGCTGCGTTACTCACGAGAATATACGGGGTTACGGCGAAAGCCGTAAATCCTTCGCCAGGGAGACCGGCAGTCACATCAATACATATGTAATTTCTTACTTTCTCAATCTGGATATTTGTTCTAGATACTTTTCAATGAAATCTAGATATTTATGGGTGTTGTTTGGGCCGTTTCCAGATATTTTTGGTCAAAAAAGAAAAGTGGCAACCCTGGTAGTATCTTGTCAATCCAGCTGGGTATGTGTTCAACATAGATACATAGATCCAGTGAAATATGCCAGGTAATAAATCGTACAATCTATGATTTGTGACATCGTTATTCAAATATTATTTTGGTAATTCCTAAACTGAATTTTACTGCTTATTTCTTACGCGTTACTTCAATGGTAATTCCTTAAATTATATTTTATTGATAATTTCTACCATTATATTTGCTTAGTAATTCTTTCAATGATGTTTTATTGTCCTTCCTGAAATAATATTTAAATGGTAATTGCTTAAACCCGTTGGTGAGAAAAAAGGGTTGTAATTTCTAAAAATATATGCTATTAGTAATTCCTTGTGTTATATTTTATTGATATTTCCCTAAATTATATCCAGTTGTTACCATACTCTTCTGTTTCATTAATTTATTACTTTCACTTTTGTGTGTGTGCTTCATCCATTTGATAGACTAACCATTTCTATTTTCTCCAACATTGTTATAACTTAAACTTCTTCGGTTTCATATAATTGTTACCGTAACTTCTTTTGTTTAGTCCAGTTGTTACTTTAATGTCTACTGTGCCGTCCAGTTGTTACTTTAACTCCATCTGTTTCACCCACACAATATTTTTAAACGTCTTTTGATTCATCAGTTGCTACTTTAACTAATTTCGTTTCAATTAACTGTTACTTTAAACCCCCATGGTTCACCCACTTATTACTTTCACTTCTTTTGTTTCATCCAGTTGTTACTTTAATTCCTTTTGTTTTATCCAGTTGTTACTTTTGTAATTTTTATTTCACTCACTTGTTGCTTTAACTCCTTCTGTTTCGTTCGGTTATTACTTTAATTTCTTCTGTTTCACCCGTTTGTCACTGTAACTCCTCTATTTTATCAGATGTACTTAATCAGTATTTGCTGCATGCTACTGTAGCTCCCCCTACCCTCTATTTAACTCAGCTGTTATATTACATAACTCTATTAAATTAGCATTTGAACATCCTTCATTTCACCCAGACTATCTATCTTCAGCCGTCTAAACATCGGTCTTTCTTTTCTTCTCTATTGAGGAAGTTCTCAAAATTCCCCAATAAGAAATTTGACGTTCACTGCCTCCTGTTTTCGTTGTTTCACTATTTCATTACATATGCTGTCCTGCATTCTCATCCACACAGAAAAGCAAGCCTCACATAACCTGTCAATAAGGTAATTTTAATGCTTGTAGTGTTATTTCTGTTTCTTATGAATTCACTAACAAACTATAATTACTGTATTTGTACCAGGGAAACTTTTCAGGCTGAGGGTTGTACCTCACATCCAGGCGTTTTCACGCAGACTTCAGCATATACACAGGAATAGACCACACGCCTCACGATGTGGGGGGGGGGGGGGGGGGGGGGGGGGGGGGGGGGGGGGGGCAGACATTCTAAGCTCTTGGAAGGAAGTTTTTTCTTCCATTGACGTTACTCATTCTCATAAACGAGTCCTTAGATGCAATGGTTACTTTCTTTGTCTTTATCTTAGATCGGATGTCATTGTGTCATTGTATATTGTAGATGTTTTATTTCAGTTTCTTTCTTTACAATTCAATGTCATTTTTTAGTCTAGATGTTTAAGATTAGTTTTATTAGCTTTCTATTTAGGATGGCAAGTTAACGACTTTCTTCGTAATCCAGTATACCCACGTGAAGAACACAGCTGCGCGAGATTCAGCAGAGGAAGCGTCGGGTTGGTTACTTACGGGCAATGTGAGCCCATCGCTCATAAAGCAATGGAAAACTACTGAGCGCAATCTTGCAAAGAACATCAACAGCAGCTGAAAATACTGGTGTTGACTGCAACGTGCTGCAAAGGATAAGCAACTTTAAAAAACAAGTATTGTCTAGATTTGTAAGATTATTTTAGTTTATCTTTCTATTGGATAGGATGGCAATGCGATGTCCAGATATGAAATATGATTTTCTTTATCTTTCTATTCGATGGGATTGCAACGTGTAATTTCATCATCATCATCCGGTGACTTGTCTTGTGCATAACTTTACCCCGATAACTCTCTTTCGGAAGTTCTCGCTATCATTGTTCTTATCTTTTTCTGTTGCTGTCACGTGTAATTCCTCTATCACATCTTGAATTCATCTACGTTGTGGTTTTCCTCTTTTCCTTCATCAGCACATAAATGTTTTGCCCAGACATTCAAGTATATTTACGTACTCAAAATTATTAATTTCCCCAATTTAATTAGCATTAATAACCAATCTTCTTGACTATTGAGTTCTCGTTAAATCAATTTGTTTTCCTTGTCCGTCCAATGAATATTTCAAACTCCTCTGTAACACATATACAAATGAGCATTTGTGTTTTTCAACTGATTTGTAAAATATCCAGTTTTGACACTTGTATGTTTCCACATAAAATATATACCCTCTCAGTTTTCTAACTTTTGTCGTTCTGTCTTCATTCATTCATTAAGTAGCATGTCCTTTGCAGAACCTCGCTCCCATAACAACCTTCCGGAAAACCTCTCGATCATAAGCAAGATGTCCCGCATCCGATACACCCATCTGGAGATCATCCGCCACATCCTGCACCCATCTTCTCTTTGGCCTTTCTCTTTCTCTCTTCTCAGGCGTTTACCCTTCCATTATTGTTCTCTCCAAACTTTCGTGACGTTTCAAGTGACCAAAATATTTCAATTTGCTTTGTTTTATCGTCTTTAATAGCCAACCTTCTTCAGTATTCAGCTCTTGAAGTACGGATGCAGTTGTTCTTTTCTTTACCCAAGATATCCTTAGAACTCATCTATAACATTTATATTCAAAGGCGTTTATGCGCTGTTCAGCTTATTTAGTAAGTGTCCAGGTCTCACAGGCGTATGTTGCAACGGGAAAGATGCATGCTCTTAAAAATCTAATTTTTGTAGTTCTGTCTGTCCCATTCCATAATTTATTCAGCTGTTTTAGTCTTTGAAGAGCAATTGATAGTCATCGTTTAATTTCTTTCATTGTGTCACCGTTGTTGGTAATCAATGAACCAAGATATTCAAAATTTTCTACCACCTCCAATTTATCTTCATTAACAAACATTTCTTTCTCCATAGTGGTTTTTATCTGTATGCATTTTCTGTGATTTTGCTATGTTAAATTATAAGCTGTGATTTTCACTATTCAATTGGGTTGAAGCTATTAGGTTTTCTATGCCATTCTGTGTTGTGGATAGTAATACTGTATCATCAGCATACCGAATCTCCAGTATGTCATGACCGCCAATATTTAGGGCATCATATAGCTCCCTGTTTATATCATCTCTTACATTTCTCATTATATTTTCGGCGTACAGGTTAAACAAATAGGGTGACAGCACGCAGCCCTGACGGATTCCTTGCTTGATGTCAAACCAATCTGATGCCTCGCCATCTAATCTAACTGCTGCTTGTTGGTCTAGATAGAGCATTTTTATGAGTTGTACTACATGTGATGGAAAGCCCATATTCCTCATGATTTCCCAAAGTTTCTGATGTTGTACACAGTCAAATGCGTTTGAATAATCCACAAACCATGAGAATAGGTTTAAATTAAATTCTCTGCACTTCTCTATTATTAAACGCATGTTGAATATGTGATCTCTTGTTCCTCCTCCTTATCTAGATCCAGCTTCAACCACGTTAATTTTTGCTTCCATTTTCTTACGAAGTCTTCCCATTATGATTTTTAGTAGAATTTTACTTGCATGACTGATCAGGGCACAGTTCTATAGCTGGTGCATCATTTCAGGTTGTCCTGTTTTGGTATTGGAATTATGATAGTTCTATTCCAATCTTTTGGCCATATACCATATTTCCATATCTGTTTATATAATGCGTGATAGATTTGTATGCTTTCTTCACCTCCCGCTTTAATTAGCTCAGGTGGTATCTCATCACATCCAGGTGATTTACCATTCTTCAGGTTCTTTATTGCCCATGCAATTTCGTCTAATGAGGGTTCAGGTTCTGTCTCTGCTGTCATTGGCTCATGTATCTCATTCATATCCTCACTGTCACTCATATCATACATTCCACTGCAGTACTCCTGCCATATTTCTAGGATTTGTTTAGATTATGTTAAGGTATTTCCCATCTTGTCACAGATAATATTCAATTGAGGTTGAACATTTCTGGTCAATAACTTCATTTCTTTGAACATTTCGTAATTTCTTCCAGTCTTATGATATTGCTCTATTCTGGTACAGCAATCTTGTATATATTGATTTTTGTCCTTTCTTGTGTACTTTCTCGAGTTAAAGATTTATACTTCATCCTGCTGTTATCGGATTCACCCCCTTTCTATTTCAGTTCCCTTCCTTGTTTTATTAATTCTAACGTGGCTGATGTAATCCATGGCTTAAATTGCCTTTTCTTGGTCGGAATTAAATCTTTGGCTGCAGTTATCAAGATATCTCTAGCTTGTACTGCCAGTTCATCAGGTGTCATTTCCTCTTGTACAGACATGAAGGCCCCCAAAACGTTTCCTAACTTCTACGTTGTATGCATCTGGTATTTTCGTGAGATCAAAACGAAGTTTCAATAAATACATACTTTAATTGCTTCAGTTGTTCCAGAGCACTGTTTGGTTTTCTTTAATGATTATCATAATATTTTCAATCGTCAGTCTATATATCTAAAGTTCCTGGGGCCTGTTTGTTACATGCTGCATTCCTTATTCTGCAAAACCTGATTATGCATGTCATCGATTTAAGTTGTTTTATGTTTATTCTGGTTGTGATTGCAACATCCCGTGCAGAATAAGATAATTATCCCACGTAGTCAAGTTTTCAACGTGTTTCTTCTTCTCTCTGTGTGTGGTTGTCATAATTATTATCATCTTCATCATCATCTTACAATTTTGTCGTCAAGCGTAGTGGGGAGAAATAATTGGCGCTCCAGTAGCACTAGATAGTGTCATTCCATGTGATTGCACATTGTTTTTGATGTAGTCAATCCATTTTCTTCTTGGGCAGATGTTCTTTGACGTAGGGCCAATGCTCGTAATGGTTGGTATTGCATTCTAGCGAAATGGCCAAACCACGTGATCTTCTGTCTTTCAATAAATGTGGCACAATGTGTTAATTCCATTGTCTGTCTGATAACATCGTTTCTTATTCGGTCTATGGTAGTTAAGTTAGCAGCTCTCCTCGTGCATATCATTTCACAGGTGTTGATTTGGATAATGTCTAAGATTGACATTGGTAGCATAAAATTGGTGTAAATATGCTATTTATTATTTGTCGTTTAGTCTAGTCTAGTCGTTGGATCAACATCACGGCACACGGTTTTACCCATAAGTGCTCCGTTTTCCTCCTAACTCAAACCTGAGTCTAGAGAAACTCAGCTCAATGCACGAACTCTGTTGCATCGGCGAGGATCCTGAAATACTTTGAGTAGATTTTTAACTCGAAATTTTGCCCGGGCAGCGCCGTTAGGCTACTCTTTTTCTATTTCCAACTGCCAAGGGATTTTTTACGTGCGCAACAATACACACGGGCGTCCGATCTCACTACCCAGAGACCAGGGGAAATTTTATTACTGGAAGTCCAGGTGGATTTTATAAATAAATCCCGGTCCTCACCGGGGCCTGAACCCGGGACCTCCAGCAATCGAGGCGGGCACGATACCTCGAGACCACTCAGCCCCCTTGTTGTCGTTTGGCGGACATAGGTATATTTGGATGTTTAAGTATGGGTGATAGGTGATATATAAGCGCACTTGCTTTTTGACATGTGATTTCGATTTCTCTATCTATTCTGCCATCTTCTGTGATCATACCTCCAATATATTTGAATTCTTTAACTTGTTTAAGAGATGTGCTATTTATCAGTATACTTGGTGGACCAGGAGATCTGCTAACTTGCATTACTTAAGTTTTGGCTTTGTGGTTGTCATATATCGAAAATGAGAAGCACGATAAAGATTTTATGAACCTATGAAGGGCATGAATAAACATACACCTACTTTCTGAAATGATAATTGACACAGCGCCTCGTGGGTTTTACCGAAGTAGTTGAAATAAGGTGGAGCCTTTTATTTAACATACAACACATGTGTGAATGTATCTGCTGTTGAATGCAGGTGGTTTGATGCCCGCGTTCTAGTTTAAATATAGACTTCAGAGAAAAAACACTATTTAGTCATTGTGACGTATCTTCTCGTGGGCACACCCAAAACAAAAAACTGAACAGAGAAGCATCTGATTTCTGTCGATCGTTGATATGACTGACATGAAAACTCTCTTTCCTGACATCGACTCATACGGGTAATGTCAAAACTCTAACAACAACAACAACAACAACAACAACAACAACAACAACAACAACAACAACAACAACAACAACAACAACAACAACAACAACAACAACAACAACAACAACAACAACAACAACAACAACAACAACCCCAACTGTAATTTGGCATAACAAGCTGGTCATATTTCCGTCACCAGGAAAGCACGGAATATATCAACAAATACCTTTCTTCAAACTCCACGTCGTGCACCATAGACACACACCAAGGAAGAAAGAATCGATCCTACTCTCCAATGTGATGAACCCTGTCGAGATCTCACACTATGCTCACCATGTGACTTCATGTACCATAACAACACCTTCTCGTAGTGACCCTGTTCTCAGTTTGCTGTAAGGATGTCTGGGTGCCCAGCGGCACATCCGTGATGGGAGTAGTGTCAGACTATATTACAACTCGAATGAATATAACACACATACCATGTAACACACATTCCCGCTACAATCACAGTACACAGCAAACACATCTGCTGTGTGAAACGATAATATCTCTTTGCCATGGAAAATACCTCAGTTATAATTATTAAAGTAATCAACCATTCACACCCGTGACACCCACCCACTGCATCGAGTTTATACTAGGCATATTGCCCATACTCTCAGATAATAACAATTCACCCACGCACTCTAGGTGTCCACATCAGACATCACCGCGATAAAGTAATCATTTGCACGGTGAAATGATTCACATAGCAATCACATCCTTACTCACAGGAATGCTTCTTGATTGAATATGTTTTCTGTAATTTATACACAAAATGTTTATGCATTAATGTCTCATTTATGGAAGCGCCTACTTTCTTGACAAACCTTCGTCCCTGATCCCAAAACAACGGGCAGCAATTAATTATCACATCATGTAGAAGTTATTGAAGAATCCTCCGTCCTGGGGAGAGATGTTGTTGGTGCAATACCACACAGAGTTCCGTAACCAACAGGTCTAGCCGGCTCATCTGTCCGAAGACTCAGCAGAAATTTGTGAGCAGCTTGTCGTTCTATGTCTCTCTCTTCCGCTGTTTGTCTCCTGTTTGATAAAAGTCACTCAATAAGTCGACACATGGACGATAATTTTCAAATATACAACAGTGACTGCATGAATAATCAAAACTGGTATATTGTAATGCTGAAACAGAAGAGAGAGAGAGAGAGAGAGAGAGAGAGAGAGAGAGAGAGAGAGAGAGAGAGAGAGAGAGAGAGAGAGAGAAAGAGAGAGAGAGACAGAGAGAGAGACACACACACAGAGAGAGAGAGAGAGAGAGAGAGAGAGAGAGAGAGAGAGAGAGAGAGAGAGAGAGAGAGAGAGCAGTTTGTACATTTCATGTATGCACATTTTAAAGTCTTATTTAAAACGGTTACACATGTAGGGGATAGCTTGTTAGACTTGTGTGGATGGCACACTTGGGCTATTATGGTTATATGTTCGGGAAGCATTGAGGCAGTTGAAAAAGAAACCAGTTTAAATGTATTGATTGACATTCACATATGCAAAAAAAAATAGCAAAGATCAGAATGCTAACTCATTATCATTACCATCACCATCATCATCATCGTCCAGAGTCTTGTCTCTTGCAGCACTCTGTCTCGCATAAGAGCCTTCTGATATTTCTCTCTATCATTTGCCAAATGTCCTGTCTCTATTGCTGTCATGTGTAAATTATTACCATATAGTGAACCCAGCTACGCTGTTTCTTCATCTTGTCCACTTCTCCAGTATACATCCCCCCGTAATTCTTTTCCGGTCGTTCATTTCTTGTTTACATGTCCATAATATTTCATTTTTCTCAGTGTTATATGTCTTATTAGTTAACGTTCTTCAATATTGAGTTGTTTGGATAGAATTGTTTGTTCGTTTTTTATTCAATTAATTTGTAATACTCTCGGATAACCATTATATTCAAAGTGCATACTTTCTTTTCAGTTGATTTGCTCCAAGTTTAGACCTGCATTGTGCCAAAGGAAATATATATGCTGTTAGTACTCTGACTTTTGTTCTGTGTGTTATTCACTTAGTTGTAATTACATTTGTTCTTGCCCAACTATGATTGTTTTTATTTTCATTTCCGTCGTCACATTTGTATTTCCGTTGTGAAGGGTTACGGACGTAGTTCGTAATCCCGCACACCCGCGTTCGAAAAACAGCTGCGGGTGATTTGGCAGCAGACCGCCTTGCGTTGTTTTGTTTTTATTAAATGCTATGGGTGCCGATCGTTCAGAAAGCAATGGCAAGCTATTGAACGTAAACTTGCCAAGAGATCAAGAACAGCCAAAAAGAATGCTGGGATTGACTGCCACGTCGTGTAAAGGATATGCAACTAACTAACATTTGCATTGCCAGTCAGCGTAATTTGAAAAAACAAACAAAACATCAAACAATAAAGGGAAATATTCATGCTAAAGTTGGCATAAAAAGAGCAGCATAAGAACAAGCATGGGAAATAGACATGCTATCATTCTGCACTGAAAATGAACTGCCGATTTCTAACTAGATATTATGAAAATTGAAAGCTTTAGGCGTATCCGTGACGGCTAATGAATTAATGAATGAATGTTGAGGTAAATGACACGATGATAATGAGAACGTGAAATAAACTGCGTAAAAGATAAGCGTTTAACATATAAATGGAATAAATACATTCACGCTTTACAATAAATAAATTAATGAATTAATTATTCCGTTATGGGCGTTTTTTCTTCTTTAATGAATTCATCATTCGGATATGAGCGTTCATCATCTATGGAGATCCATTGGATCATGCTTTATTTTCGCATGATTGCACACGCTGTGTAGATTGTTGAATTCAAGCCAGTGAGATAGCTCACTTGGGAGCAGACCTTGAAATTTCTAGGAATTTAGCAGTGATACCAATCGACCATAGACAGACGAATTCAATAAGCAAATATTACGACAATGAGCTTCAGCAAGGCACGAATCTATAGTAATAAAAGTCAAACTTATCAAAGAAATATCATCAGGCTGAAATATGACTTCTATCCATCCATCATGTGTCATGCCGATAAGCGTGGGCGGTCATGATTCGCAATTTCACTCGATCACCAGAGTCATGGATCAGCTCAGTGTTCTTGTCTCGACCATACCACATGACCAAGCCATTCAGGTACTTCTATGTCTTCCCCTTGTTCTGTTCCCCTCGATCTTGCCAGTTGTCACCAAGTTCTCCTATTTATTTCTTCTCATAACATGCCCAACAAATTTGACTGTCTACGTCTAAAATTCTCTAATCAGTTTTCAATTTTCATTTGTTTCTTGTAAAACTTGGTCATTGGTTTTTCTGTCTGTCCATAGTATTTTTGCATTTTGCTCAGAAACCACATTTCCGCAGCCATGAGATGTGTTTCAACTTGTCTGCTCATTGTCCACGCTTCACATCCATATTAAAGTATAGGTTCTATGTAGCACCTCAGTACTCTTTTTCTCGTTGCAATTGCCATTTTTTTAAAATTGGTCAGTATGTTTTCCATCTTGCAAAAGGCTACCTTCGCCATGGCGATTCTTGTTCTAATCTCTTCAAGGCATCTCCCATCAGATATTATTACTGTTCCGAGATATTTGTACCGATTCACTTGTTGAAGTATATTCCCATTTACTTGTATATTACATTGTGGTATTTTCGTTCGTCCTAGTGACGACCATAATCTGTGTCTTCTTACATACAATTCACTTCTAACCATAGTTGTTCACTGTGCGCAACAACTGCTATCAATACTGTATCATCCGCATATCTAATGTTATTTATGATTCGTCCCCAATGATAATTCCTTACATATTTTCTACATTTCTTAAAATATTTTCACTGTTTGGGAAAAACAGTTCTGGAAACATTACACATTCCTGTCTCACATCTCACTTAAAAGGCTGATATTGACCTACTTCATTATCAATTCTTATTGCAATTTGTTGTTTATAATATATGTTTTTTTTTACAGTCTATGGTCTTTTCCATCAATCTGTAGATCTTCAAGCATCCTTATCATGTCGACATGTCTCACTTTATCGAAAGCCTTTGTGTAGTCAATAAAGCAAAGTTGTAGATCTTTGTTTACTTCTAGAGATCGTTCAATTACTGTTCTCAGTATATACACAGCATTTACTGTACCCTTGCCTTCTACAAACCCACATTGTTCTCATCCTATTTCAGGTTGTAGTTTTCCCTATCTCTTTGCATGATAATTCATAGCAAAATCTTCGTGATGTGACTCGTTATACTAATTATTCGATGTTGATCACATTCCAAGGCTCCTGATTTCTTTAGGATTGCAATAAATACAGAATTATATAATTCATGAGGTATATCTCTAGTATCATATATTGAGTTCAGCTGTCTGGTGACTTGCTCTATCCATATTCTTCTAAAGCATTAACCATTTCTGTTGTGATGTTGTCTGATGTTGTCTTGACATATGGGTCAAAACATTATGAACCTCAATCTTCAAAACTGATGGTCCTTCATTTTTATTTCAAATATTGTCTTCTCTGTTATCATCATAAAGATTTTTCACATAATCCGACCATGCATGTAAAATCTGATCATTTTCTATATGATTTTTTCCATCTTTTGATTTTGGGCGGTCTGTTGATGTATCTGTTTTTTTATTAGTAAGATCCTGAATTCTTTTGTGCATCTACCTTGTTGTAAGTAATGTCCGTGTCCATCGTCGCACTCATCACGACCCGCTGAAAAGTTTCTTGACCTCTTGACATTTCTTCTTTCTCAGATCATGCTTAATTTGTAAGTAATGTCCTATGTTCATCGTCGCACTCATCACAACCCGCTGAGAAGTTTCTTGACCTCTTGCCATTTCTTCTGTGCTTAAGTTGTAAGTAATGTCCCTTATTCATCGTCACACTCATAAAGACCCGCTGAAAAGTTTCTTGACCTCTTGTCATTTGTTCTGTCTCAGCTCATTTTACGTTTTAAGTAGTATCCCGTATTCATCGTCGTACTTATCACGACTCGCTGAGAAATTTCTTGACCTCTTGTCATTTCTTCTGTCTCAGCTCATGCTTAAGTTGTAAGTAATGTCCCGTATTCATCGTCGCACTCATAACGGCTCGCTGAAAAGTTTCTTGACCTCTTGCCATTTGTTCTGTCTCAGCACATGCTTAAGTTGTAAGTAATGTCCCGTATTCATCGTCACACTCATAACGACTCGCTGAAAAGTTTCTTGATCTCTTGCCATTTCTTCTCTCTCAGCTCATACCTAACTTGTAAGTAATGTCCCGTGTTCATCGTCACACGCATAACGACCCACTGAGAAGTTTCTTGACCTCTTGCCATTTCTTATGTCTCAGCTAATGCTTGAGTTGTAAGTAATGTCCCGTGTTCATCGTCGCACTCATCACGACCCGCTGAGAAGTTTCTTGATCTCTTGCCATTTCTTCTGTCTTAGCTCAGGCTTAAGTTGTAAGTTATGTCCCGTATTCATCGTCACACTCATAAAGACCCGCTGTAAATTTTCTTGACCTCTTGTCATTTGTTCTGTCTCAGCTCAGGCTTAAGTTGTAAGTCATGTCCCGTGTTCATCACTGTGCTGGTCGACCGCTGCCTCTTATTCCAGGAACCATGCCTTCTACCGCTGCTCTTACCAGTCACTGTGGTGTTTAATATGGCCAAAGTATAATGTGTATTTTTAATGATTGTGCAGTGTTTGAAAATATTGCCGATCCTAGTTTTGTATTCACCCTCTGTAAAGTTCATGGAACATAATAGGTAAATACAAAACTAGGACCGGCAATATTTTCAAACACTGCACAGTCATTAAAACTACACCCGATTTCAGCGCCAAAGACCTGATACCGTTTATGAACCAGTTTTCTTCAAAGTTCAAATCTGGTAGAATTTCGGTGGTTTTCCTCATTTAGATGCATGCTATTCTAAGAACATCTGTGTAACATTTGAGCTCGGATGCTCCAGTTATCTTCTTTAGTCATTGAGAAGCAGTCGGTGACTCGCACACATATTGTGATACAGGAAAAATACATGTTCTCCAAGGTGTTTCTCTAACCTGTTTGCTGGTGTTGTGCCATAGGTTATTGATACTGCTTAATGGCTGCATTGCTATGCCAGATTAAATCTAACTTGTGAATAGTTCCATTGTTGTTGATAATTGAGAATGGAGCCATGGTATTCACAATTTGAGTCATTTTCAGTTTCTTCATGGTTGATTGTGATCTTTGGTTGCCATGTAGTTTTGTCCCTGGACATTATTTTTGTTTATTTAGGTTCAGCAAACGATGTTGACTTTCACTGTGTCGCTGTATATATATATATATATATATATATATATATATATATATATATATATATATATATATATATATATATATATATATATATATATATATATATATATATACTGTCAGGTCTTAGTCAGATATGACTGAGCTACCGTATGACAGTAGACGGTACTACCTGCTTTCTGTCAGCGCCGAATGTTGGGCGGCGCTTACCAAACCCGACACCCCACATTGTGCCAACGGCTTCGGGCGGAAGATCGCAATTGGGAGGGTACTAGCCTTATCCTGATGCGAGGAAATGCAACCCAATGACAAAATAAGTCATGGCAGGGCAGACCAGGCCCTAAGCCTTGGTTGGCAGCTGGTCTAGGATCGAAGCTCCGACAGGCGGACAGTTAGAGCATTGCTTTGCTGATCCGGCAGCTTCTGCAGCTTGTCTTGTTCCAGATTATAGGTGTCAACTTTCCTCTGGAGTGAACTAGGCAGGCCGAGAGAGGGATCATGCTGCATGGGCAACACATGGTTTCTTTATTTTAGCCCAGGCTTTGTGCTATGGAGAGGCAATAACTCCATCCCTGGTCTTAACCGGTCTCGGAATCAAAGCGAGAGGCAACTGTTACGGGTTATAAGTCCTTGTCAGTTGGCGTAGACATGGGGCGCCACGCGTTGCCTCTGACGGTGGGAGACACCTACAGGTGTCACTGATCAGCTACCGCCCGCCTCAAGCTGGGCAGCCCCCAGCCAATTGGGTGCTGATCCGCCACAGCCTGCCTGCTTCAATGGGTGCTTGGGGCTAGGACAAAATCTGAATCGCAGGCTGTAAAACCAATGCACTAGGTACTAATAAAAAGAATAGAAACCTCAAGCTACGGCTTGCAACCTGGAACGTGAGAACCATGTGTCCAGAATTTTCCACTGACTTGACAAATATTGACGATGTGAGAAAAACGGCTGTGATTGATGCTGAACTCGATCGTCTTAACATTGATATTGCTGGCCTGCAGGAGACTCGCCTCGCTGAGGAAGGGTCCACTCAGGGAAAACAATTACACCTTTTTTTGGAAGGGAAGAGGGCAGGCAGAAAAAAGGCAACATGGTGTGGGCTTTGCAGTGAAGAATTCGCTACTGGGAATGATTGATATCCCAGCTGGAGGTAATGAAAGATTATTATCACTGCGCTTGGCAACCTCCTGTGGATTTGCCACCATTCTCACTGCATATGCACCGACACTCGCTTCCTCTGATGATGTGAAGGATATGTTCTATGAGCAGCTAGACTCTGCGATCAAGGCAGTTCCAAAATCCGACTACATTTATATGCTCGGTGATTTCAATGCTCGTGTGGGCAAGGACTCGAGTTCATGGCCAGTGTGCCTTGGAAAATACAACATCGGTCGCATGAATGATAATGGGCAAAGGCTGCTGGAGCATTGCACTAGAAATGACCTATGTATTACAAACTCCTTTTTTAAAACAAAAGAGATGCATAAGGTCACATGGAAACATCCAAGATCCGGCCATTGGCATCAGCTGGACTTCATTATCACACGGAGACAACATCTGAACCATACATCATTAACTCGAAGTTACCACAGTGCTGACTGTGATACAGATCATTCTTTGGTTGTTGCAAGGGTTAGACTGAGACCAAAGAGAATCTACACAGCTAAACACAAGTCTAGCCCCAGGATTAATATTACTAACACTCACGATCCTGGAAAGTGCTTTGAATTTCAACAGCAACTTGAAGACGCTTTCAATGATACATCAGAAAATTGTATAGTAAATGATAAATGGAGTAAACTTAAGGAAACTATTTATAAAACAGCGGTAGGGGTTTACGGCACTGTGGATCATAAGAGGCAGGACTGGTTTGCGGCAAACAGCCAGATACTGCAGCCCTTGATTGATAAAAAGAAGATAGCTCTCTTAAGAAACAAGGAAAGACCAACGCGTAACACTCTGAGTGAGCTGAAGCAAGCAAGGAAGGATGTACAAAAGGCTGCCAGGCAGTGTGCGAATGACTATTGGATCAAGTTATGTGAGTCCATTCAAATCGCAAGTGATAAGGGAAACATCAGAAGCATGTATGAAGGGATAAAGAAAGCCTGTGGTCCAATGATCAAAAGAAGTGCACCGCTGAAAACCTTGACTGGAGAAATCATCACTGATAAGAAACAGCAGATGGATAGATGGGTCGAGCACTATTTAGAGCTTTACTCAAGTGAGACCAAGCTAGCGGACGATGCCCTCAACGCCATAGAGGCCCTGCCAACTCTTGACCACCTGGACACACTTCCCACTATAACAGAAGTTAAGTGTGCTATAAATGAGCTTGCATCTGGCAAGGCTCCAGGTAAGGATGGGATTCCAATAGAGGTGATCAGGAGTGGGCAAGACACACTCGCTCTACAGATCCACCAGCTAATAGAGCTATGCTGGCGAGAAGGACAAGTCCCACAGGATTTCAAAGATTCAAACATCATAACGCTGTACAAGAACAAGGGAGATCGGAGCGACTGTAACAACTATAGGGGTATCTCACTTCTGTGTATTGTTGGGAAAGTATTTGCCAGAATTGTCCTGCACAGACTTCAAGTCCTGGGAGATCAAGTCTACCCCGAATCACAGTGTGGCTTCCGTCAGAACCGGTCTACCATTGATATGATATTCTCATTGCGACAGATGCAAGAAAAATGCCGGGAACAAAATCAGCCACTGTTTATTGCCTTCATCGACCTCACAAAGGCATTCGATTTGGTCAGTCGTGAGGGTCTGTTCAAAGCACTAAAGAAGATTGGCTGCCCACCAACTCTTCTGTCCATTGTGGAATCGTTCCACACAGGCATGAAGGGTATAATCAAGTTTGATGGCTCAACTTCAGAAGAGTTTGAAATCAAGAGTGGAGTTAAGCAAGGCTGTGTGCTAGCCCCCACCCTCTTTGGGATATACTTTTCACTTCTACTGAAATATGCCTTTCGTGATCAGGATGATGGTATATACATTCACTCACGCTCAGATGGTGGCCTCTATAATGCTCAGAGATTGAAGGCCAAGACCAAAATTAGCAGGGTACTAATCAGAGAGTTGCTTTTTGCGGATGATGCTGCGATTACGACCCACTCTGAGGAAGAATTACAACATCTACTATCTGCATTCTCCAATGCTTGTTCTGAATTTGGTTTAACAATTAACAAAAAGAAGACACAGATTATGTCACAAGGTGCACATGGTGTACCATCAATCTTTATTGACGACGCCGAACTGGAGATAGTAGACCATTTTACATATCTAGGATCAGAGGTAAATAGCAAATTATCCCTCGATCAGGAAATCAACATCAGGATTGGCAAGGCAGCAACAACAATGAACATGTTAGCAAAAAGAGTCTGGGAGAACAGGAAGCTTACTGCCAAAACAAAAGTCCTCGTCTACCAAGCCTGTGTCCTTAGTACTCTTCTTTATGGCAGTGAAACCTGGACAACTTACTCACGCCAAGAGAAACGTTTAAACAGCTTTCATATGCGGTGTCTGCGAAGAATACTTGGTATTAAGTGGCAAGACAAAATCACAAATACTGAAGTATTGGAAAGATCAGGTTGTGTGACGGTGTATTCCATGCTCAGTCTTCGTAGACTTAGATGGATAGGACACGTTAGGAGGATGGATGATGGTAGAATACCAAAGGACATCTTTTTTGGTGAATTACAGATGGGTAGGATATCACAGGGTCGGCCTCTACTACGATACAAAGATGTGTGTAAGCGGGACATGATTGATACAGGCATTGATAATGCACATTGGGAGCACGTCGCCGCTGAACGTGTTGCATGGAGGGCAACTATCAGAAACGGAATAAAGACAAAGGAGAAAATGATTGCAGATAAAGCACACACAGAGCGTGAGAGACGTAAGATGGTGCAAAATGGTGGAAATGACCATGTTTTCACATGCACCTACTGTGGGCAAACATATGCAACTAGAATTGGCCTTACCAGCCACACTCGCCACCGCCATGGATCGTAGTTATTAAGCCTTTTTAAAGCACAATGTACCAAACTATCGTCTGTCAAGACGGAAAGGTGCCAATGAATGATATATATATATATATATACAGGATAAGCTCTTATAATCCTTAAGCATTACTTGAGAGAGGACTATGTGATTTGCATAACCATGTTCTAGAATTGGATTTACATCAGTTACTAAGATAGTATTCGAAACATCCCCCTTCGTGTCAGATTTACATACTACAAATATTATTCTGTATTGAATAGTTTTTCTAAATTATGACATTTTGTCAAATAATGTGTAAAAAACGGCGTGCCAGCCTTCTTAGTATATGTTAATTAGTTGCATATCCTTCACAGAACGTAGCAGTCAACTCCAGCATTTGTTGGCTGTTTGTGATTCCTGGACAAGTTTACGTTCAGTAGTTTGCCATTGCTTTCTGAACAACCCGGTACTCATACCATTGTATGGAAACCAACGCAATACGGTCTGCGTCCAAATATCTCCCAAATGTGTTTCGAACGCAGTATGGGGGACTACGAGCAATTTGTAACCTCATCGCCACAGAGACGGTTAGTTAATGACACTACCTTAAATTTTAGTTCCGTAAAGAACAATTCTGCACGTTACCTAAAATGGATACACAGCGAGTTATTTGAATTAAAGAAACTAATGTATTCAAAGCACCGATGTTGCAAAGAGTTACCTCCACTTGGTTCTCCTGTTTTGGAACCATGTCTTAACTTGAGCGTCCGTCATGCTGAGGGTCTTAGCCAAAGAAGACCTCTCGGCAGAAGCCAGGTACTTCTGTCTGGTGAACCGTTTCTCTAATTCCAGGACCTGCTGTCGAGTAAATGCTGTTCTGGGCTTCTTACGTTTGGGAGGAGTTCGATTCTGATATGGATGACCCACTCGTCTCACCACTGAAAATATGGAAATATGTTTTTCGAAAATGACGCACTTACATTGTATATTTTATAGCTATAGGCAACCTGTATTTGCAGTATTTGAAGATATGCAAATACAATATTTGACCATTTGATTTAAACAAAGTACGTTTGCAGTTATGACAATATGGAATTACTAGTTTTGAAAATTTAACCTAGAGTACCTACACATGACATTGCTGCAAATATGTAAATACTGTGTTTTAACTCATTCTATGAGGTCCTTGTTTTTATGTGGACCCCGACCAAGGTTGACGTAAGTCAGTGCATATTCCACACACAACAGCGTATACGGCTTACTTACTTTAGGATATTAAAAC
Source organism: Cepaea nemoralis (assembly GCA_014155875.1). Classification (NCBI taxonomy): domain Eukaryota; kingdom Metazoa; phylum Mollusca; class Gastropoda; order Stylommatophora; family Helicidae; genus Cepaea; species Cepaea nemoralis. The sequence goes on from JACEFZ010026515.1 coordinate 1,041,517, forward strand.
TGCTTTCAGATCGAATCTACCACTCCTCCTTAGAAAACTGTGAGAGCAGGGTGACCACGAGAAGGCGTTGCCATGCTGGATGCCGAACCCACAAAGGATTAGCTACTTCTTTCTAGGTGCAGACTAACTAACTAACTAACTAACTAACTAACTAACTAACTAACTAACTAACTAACTAACTAACTAACTAACTAACTAACTAACTAACTTACTAACTAACTAACTAACTAACTGACTAACTAATTAACCAACCAACCAACCAACCAGCCTGCCAGCCAGCCAACTAACTAACTAACTAACTAACTAACTAACTAACTAACTAACTAACTAACTAACTAACTAACTGACTGACTGATTGATTAACTGACTGACTGACTGACTAACTGACTGACTGACTGACTGACTAACTGACTAACTAACTAACTAACTAACTAACTAACTAACTAACTAACTAACTAACTGACTGACTGACTGATTGATTAACTGACTGACTGACTGACTAACTGACTGACTGACTGACTGACTAACTGACTAACTAACTATCCTGCTCACCCACCCACTCACTCACCCACTCACTCACTCACTCACTCACTCACTCATTAACTCACTCACTCACTCACTAAATGACTGATTAACTAACTAACTAACTAACTAACTAACTAACTAACTAACTAACTAACTGACTGACTGACTGACTGACTGACTGACTGACTGACTGACTGACTGACTGACTGACTGACTGACTGACTGACTGACTGACTGACTGACTGACTGACTGACTGACTAACTAACTAACTAACTAACTAACTAACTGACTGACTGACTGATTGATTAACTGACTGACTGACTGACTAACTGACTGACTGACTGACTGACTAACTGACTAACTAACTATCCTGCTCACCCACCCACTCACTCACTCACTCACTCACTCACTCACTCATTAACTCACTCACTCACTAAATGACTGATTAACTAACTAACTAACTAACTAACTAACTAACTAACTAACTAACTTACTAACTAACTAACTGACTAACTAATTAACCAACCAACCAACCAACCAGCCTGCCAGCCAGCCAACTAACTAACTAACTAACTAACTAACTAACTAACTAACTAACTAACTGACTGACTGACTGATTGATTAACTGACTGACTGACTGACTAACTGACTGACTGACTGACTGACTAACTGACTAACTAACTATCCTGCTCACTCACCCACTCACTCACCCACTCACTCACTCACTCACTCACTCACTAAATGACTGATTAACTAACTAACTAACTAACTAACTAACTGACTAACTGACTGACTGACTGACTGACTGACTGACTAACTAACTGACTAACTAATTAACCAACCAACCAACCAACCAACCAGCCTGCCTGCCAGCCAGCCAACTAACTAACTAACTAACTAACTTACTAACTAACTAACTAACTAACTAACTAACTGACTGACTGATTGACTAGCTGACTGACTGACTGACTAACTGACTGACTGACTGACTAACTGACTAACTAAAAATCCTGCTCACCCACTCACTCACTCACTCACTCATTAACTCACTCACTCACTCACTAAATGACTGATTAACTAACTAACTAACTAACTAACTAACTAAGTAACTAACTAGCTAACTAACTAATTATATAACTAACTAACTAACTAACTAACTAACTAAACTAACTAATTAAATAATTAACTAACTAAGCAACTAAACTAATTAATTAAATAACTGACTGACTGACTTACTTACTTACTGACTAAGAAGAACAAGCAAAAGTATCAACCAAAGTAAAGAATAGTGAACTTACAGCCATATCTGTCTCTTTGCATTCCAGTCCAAGGGCAGACAAACACTTCAGGCCACATGGACCTCATTGGCAGTAGATCTAAACTGTGAAATAGAGAAAATATAGACATTATAGGTATTATTAGTATCATTGGTGACAACAACAACAACCACGGATAGTGAAAACAGCTTACTCATTGCACATAATATTAAGTCTACGACACACAGAGCAAAGGTAGGAACATGACATGTGTTATCTTCACACGGGGGATTTATTATGTTATTATCGCCGTTTCAAACTACCAACCTACCGGGTCGGGTGTTCGAAATCAGCTGCAGGCCGTGCGTTGATTCCAATAGTATGAATGTCGGCCATTCAGAGAGCAACGGCAAACTACTGAAAATAAATTTGCTTAGTAAATCACAAACAATTGGTAAATGCCGCTGTTGATTGCAACATCCTGTAAGGGACACACAAAAATACCTTTAGAACAGTGGTTCTCAACCGGTGGGATCTATCTGTTTGATTGATATACGTAACTATCTGACTGATACATGTATCTATCCGACTGACTGATATATGGAGCTATCTGACTGACTGATACATGTATCTATCCGACTGACTGATATACGGAGCTATCTGACTGACTGATACATGTATCTATCCGACTGACTGATATACGGAGCTATCTGACTGACTGATACATGTATCTATCCGACTGACTGATATACGGAGCTATCTGACTGACTGATACACGTAGCCATCTGACTGACTGATACATGTAGCTATCCGACTGACTGATATACGGAGCTATCTGACAATAGGAGCGGGTTCTAAGTGTAAATGATTCAGTTTGGTCTGATCAATGGCAATGTTAAAAGTTGTTGCAACCACCGACGCCGACCAATATAAAGTCAGTTGCATGTTCTTTTACAGGTCATCGCATTTTGTGGCTATTTGTGATTTATGACGTAAGTTTACGTATTTTGCTAGGACAGCGCCGCCAGGCTACTTTTTTTCAATTTCCAACTGCCAAGGGATCTTTTACGTGCGCAACAATACACACGGGCGTCCGATCTCACTACCCAGAGACTAGGGGAAATTTTGTTACTAGAAGTCCACATGAAAAAATCCCGGCCCTTACCGGGGCTTGAACCCGGGACCCCAGCACTCGAGGCGGACACCATACCTTGACCACTCAGCCCTCGGTGAAAATCATGTATGAAAATCAATCAACGCGGTCCGTTCCAAGTCGCCCACAGCTGTGTTTCCAACGCGGTATGCGGGTTTGTGAATCGTGATCGAAACGCCGTCGACCAATTTATAATGCAATAAGTTAAATGCTAGGTGTGCATCGAAGACAACGCTATCCTCTTCGTCTGGTTCACATAGACTAAGGAATAACAATAGCATATTTCACTGTTGGCGCTTATCCAAGTAAAAGCACGCCGCATTTGTTTCTACAGGAACATTTCTGCCAGCCCACGCATGCAGCTTTCATTGTTGGCAGACGCCATTAATTATCCAATCCTCCGTGAATACAAATTGCCAGACGAATCAATAATTTTTTTTTTGGGTGAATATCGATTATGGGTTTGGATTTGTTCTCAACAGCATATGGTGCAATGACTTTTTCCCCCTGAATATTCAGTTTACACGGCATAGCGATTGTGATCTATCTATCCAGCTGGTCACGCGTTGTGGTACGGAAGTCGGAGGTCATTTGTGGAGAAGGCTTCTTTCAAACTTTAATACCTAGTCTTCTCAAGAAGACCCGTGAGCAAGTTATAAATCCAAAGGCATCTGGAAATAGCAAAGTGTAATTCGCATAGACACCGCTTAAGCCAAAGTGCAGTCAACCTTAATTTTTGAGTTATTCTCATATTATTCGTTGTGCTCCTCAGTTTGGCTGTTCCGTGCTAAATTCTGTAAACAAGGTTTTATTCCAGATAGAACTATTTCGACACTTCCTTGACAACACAATGAACCGACTCAATGTCTTAATTTCTAACGATTCTATAGTCGTTCACTTGTAGGCATCAGTCTCTTTGGCCACTGTCACTGTGGTTTACAAGGCGGCTTGCATGAGCTGGTGTTTGGGAGACAGTCTAGTTCAGTGGTTCTCAACAAGTGGGGAATTCCTCAAATTGGGGAATTTTAGGGTTTCCAGGGTGTGGAATGGGGAATTAAGACCACAGATTGGCAGACTGAAAATGGCTTCAGGGCAATATCCTGGTTTTCTATTGTGCATGTTGTTTGATGAAGCACAATTTTCTGGCATTCTAGTGTCGTGTATTAATTTACAATTCTTTGACGTTTTACTACACTATAAAATTATTCTATGCATTTAAAGATTATGTACAAATGTGGAAGAAATTAAGGCATTTTCAGTATTATAGCATGTTATTTTGAATGCACATTTTGAGGCTGACAATTTTGAATTCTTCTTCTTTCGTTCGCTGGAAAGGGGGGGGGGGGATGACATTCTGACATATGGTGAAAGGGTACATGAGCCACAAAAAAATTTTGAGAACAACTGGTCTAGTTGGTCATGCGTCAAAGTACACTTGTTTCTGCAGGAAGGCATTTTAGTCATTTGGAGGTGACAGGTTCGAATCCCGGTCGGTAACTTTAGCATTCAATTTTTATGTTGTCTGGTGCATACTATAGTCTCTAGTTTTTACTTTCATGAGCACCTATACAATACGTGTTTTTTTATGCAACTTAATTCTATCTTCTCACTCCTTTACGCGACTTTGTGATCAGAAAGCTTAGTCTGTGAATAAGTTCATGCCCTGCCTCTTGCCCTTTTACACACACAGACACAGACACACAGACACACCTACTGCGTAATGAACACAAACCAGGGACAGTTCTCATCCTTGCCAGACACCCCCCCCCCCTTTTTTTTTACACACTGGAATGTTTCCCGACGGTTCTTGATTCTTGTAGCTGCTGCTTGCTGCCTATATATGCTCTTTATTACTTGCAAATCTTTGCCATCAATGTATGATTGTTCTAGAAGTTTGATTACAACTTTATTTTTCACACTGTCAAACGGTTTGTGTAGTCTGTGAAGCATACGCACAGACATCTTTTTACTTTAAAAGCGCTTTCTAATAATGCATTAAGACTGGACATGGCATTGTTTGTGCCCCTTTCCTCTTCAAATGTACAATGTTCGACCATCCCTAACTTCCAGTCTGATCTTGTTTCTTACTCTTCTCATAATTATGCAATAACAACTGTGTCATATGACTCATAAAACTTAATTTGCGATACCATTAACATCCCAAAGAACATGGGTCCTGTGATAGAGCTTTATGATTTACATTTGGATTGTAAGGGTCATTATGAATCTACCAACCATTAAAGATGTCATTTAGGTATTTGTTAAAACTATTTCGATTTCAAAATCTCACAGGGCCTCAGCTACCTCTAATGTTATCTGGGCGGAGTGCCTTTCCTGTCTTCAGGAAATGTAGTGCATTACATTCTGCAGTGAGTATTGGTGGACTTTCACAGTTGTCTAGAATATTTGATATCATTTTTCTTTACATTTCCTTAGAATATTTATATTAGTTGATTGATTGATTGATTTGATTGAGGCACTGACTCAGAAAGCATGCTGAGTAGGGTGAAGACAGGCAGGCTTCGTGCAGAGTGGCTTGCCTCGCTTCGGAAGTCACGGGTGACAAGCATCGTCTGGATCTTTTCTCCGGGGCATGCTGGCGTGCTGGGGAATGAACAGGCGGACAGATTGGCTGGCTCGGCAAAACTTGGTGGAGTATTGATGCATGACAAAGCAGATGTGGTTGCGACCTTGTGGGAGCATGTGTACACCTCGGAGGAGCAAATGGATCACCATGGTCTGGCAAGAATGCAACAGCGAGGGGTGACGAGGGGATCTGGCCGACGATCAACGCTCAGAGGAAAGGCGAGACGGCCATATAATCAGATTGCTACTGGTACTATTAGTGTTGGAACTCTTCGTGGCTGCTGAGGATGGAGACGGAACGCTTATGGGAATGCCCCGAATGCTGTGATGTCGGTTCCTAAATCATTTATATTAGTTTGTTCCATTAATACTGCCCTTTCCTTCGGTTTTAAAAAACCCAATGGTATTTCGTGTTTTCCTACTTGTTAAGATATGTCTTCATACTTGTATGATGTTTGCCCACATTAAACAGCTTCTAAATATCTTTGGAATAAATTTGCAGTCAATTTGATCGTGAACATGATCTTCTGGACTTTTTCAAGTCAATAATCGTTTAGAATGGTGCTTAGAATATGTGTTAACTATTATCATACCATGCCATAAATCTGTCACCCCCCTCATCTCTGCCACCAAGGCATTTACCCACAAGTCAGAAAGCTAATTTCTCCTATGTCTACGTTTGCCGTGCATAAATCATTATAAAGCACGTTCATATCTTCCTCTTTATTATCTATTGTTTGTGCATAACAAATGTTGCCTGTTCTTTACAGGGCATGGCTAACAACCCCGGGTTGATTTTCTAGGCAATTTTACATCTAGTGGTTTGCCATTGCTTTCTAAACGAGAAGTCAAAGTTTAAGTCCAGCTTATTGCCGGTGTAGTTGTTGAACCATCCCATCCCATCCCAGTGTAAGAGCGATAGCTCTGAACCTTTCAACCACGTCGAAGTCTTGTTTGTGCATAAGCCTGAATTATACTGATATTCATGGGTTTGTGCGTAAGCCTGAATCATATTGATATTCACGGGTTTGTGCGTAATCCTGAATTATATTGATATTCAAGAGTTTGTGCGTAAGCCTGAATTATACTGATATTCACGGGTTTGAAATGGAGTTTCACTAATTGCAGGCTATCAGATAGTGTCCAAACTCGGTAAACCGGTTTGCACAATTATAAACAAACAAACACCTCCCTATGCTAAAGATCTGTGATGTGATACGATTCTAGTTATAAATTCGTCCCTCTTGAGTAAATAATTCTGTGTTTAAACATTTGTCTTCCACAACTGACTATCAGATATCACTAATATCTAAAATACTGACATCCATTTGATCCATTTCATGCGTGATGTTTTCAAATTTTACATTTTGTTCTCACATTTAAACCAAAAAAAAAAAAAAAAAAATTTAAATATCTCGGGCCAATTTTCACTTCAGATGGGATAATGTACTGAGAAATTATCAGACGTTGTGCGCCACTTCTGTTACGTAGAAAGATACTTATAACTACCAAAGCAAATTCAATAAGAATTGGCCGACATTATGCTACTTGAGTCAAAAATGGATGTTTACTGCAACTAACGAGCGCAAAAATATAACAACAGACATGAGATGCCTTAGAAGAGCTGCGGGAGTAATGGTGAGCACAAGAACTAGTTAGTTAGTTAGTCTTTCCTCTTGAGCCTAAGTCGGCGCATAGGGCAGAAGTCATGGCTCTCCATGTCCGGCGGTTCGATGCTACCTGTTGTAAATTCTGGATGTTCACTTGGCCGTTGAATGAGCCTTCTCTGATGATGGTTCTACGCAGGGTCTCTCTTGGTCTTCCCCGTTTTCTTTTCCCTACTGGTGACCATAAGAGGGCTTGGTTGGGGAGTCTTATCTTGTCCATTCTGAGTACATGGCCGATGTAGTTCCAACGGCGTTTTCTTATAAAATTAGATACAATAGCTAGGAACGATAGGAACTAGGAACGAGGAAATTAGAAGAAGACTAGATCTGAAACCAGTCACGGAGTTCATTAAAGAAAAATAAATTAAATGGTTTGGTCACCTCACAAGAAAACCCATGTATCATGTACCCCAAAGAGCCACATTGAAGAAATATGATGGATACAAGCAAGAGAAAGACCATTTAAAAGATGGCGTGGTTGCATCGAAAACAACCTTAGAGAAATGAATACCAAACTAAAAAGCGCATTGGAAAGCGTGCACAAATGATCCTTGCATCTCCCCCCCAAGCTCTTCATTGATGTAACTGGAGGACGAGAAGAGCAAGAGGAAGTTCTGACATTTCACGTAGTTTGTAGTCTATTTTCAACATTTCATTTGCGTACAGTAACATGATCGGATGCGGGACATCTTGCTAATGATAGAGTAGTTATGGGAGCGAGGTTCTGCAAAGGACATGCTACTGAATGAATGAATGAATTAATTAATTAATGAACAGTAACATGGTTATCAGGTATCACCTGTAGCAAATGGTGCTCGGTACAGGCATTAGGTGATTTCATTGGAACCATCTTTAACGTCATTAAATAGATCCAATTTGTTCAGAGGCATGTGTTACAATGGATGCATGCAACGGTGGTTTTCCTTGCTTTCCGTCGATTTGGTGAAAGGTTTGCCCCTAGCAGCTTTTGTCTGGAAAGACAGATCCCGTAAAGCATCTGAGGAGAGATCTCTTGTATTGCGCTTCTTACAAGCTGATGGACGAAGATCTATATTTGTCCATGGCCGTCTACTCAACTTATTCCCGGCTAACCTCCATATCTAGATGCCACTCCACTGTTCGCTACCTGATACACGTGACTAGTTGTAGGACATGCGCCTGTACTAGGTGTACATGTGTGTGTTTGTGAGTGTTTGTGAGTGTTTGTGCATTCTTGTTTATGTGTATATATCGACACATCAATACCCCGTGTTGTTTTCTGTTTCGTCCTCTCCTCCTCCCTATTTTTCGTTTCAAATTTCAATTTTCCATTTTCCGTGTTTGTTTTTATCTGATTACTTTCTGAACGCGAGTTAGGTATGCACGTGTCTTGTGTGTGTGTGTGTGTGTGTGTGTGTGTGTGTGTGTGTGCGCGCGCGCGTGTGCCGTGCGCGAGCGTGTGTGTGTGTTCGTTGATAAAAACTTATCTACAATTTGACCTGTATATATATGTGCTTTTTCCTTTCGCGGAGATTTCTGGCCATATTTTCTGTTTTATGTGTATTCTAATATCAGATTGGCAGCATCAAATCCACTTTTTCGATAACCTAGTTGCCAAATGGTGATTTAAAATAATTCTCTCCAGCTCGTCGTCAATGAAAACCAAATGAGCAGAATACAGAAGCAACGTCCATTAAACTATCAACGACTAGAAGCCGGCTGACATGTCTGGTACTTCAATATTTATTTCCGTCGAACAGTTTGTGACAATATTAATAATAATAGTTACCGTTCCCGTATTGCCGGGAAGGCCAGCATCATAGAAATAAGCATAATCACACTGCTGATCATATATATATATATATATATATATATATATATATATATATATATATATATATATATATATATATATATATATATATATATATATATATATATATATATATATATTCTAATTATTCTAATCCAAAGACAATGCCTAGCCGTCTAGTGTGGGTTACAATACCTCATGTCTGTTGACCGCTCTCTAACCTTGGCCATCTTGTCGAGTACTGGTTCAAACATTCATGGCTAGTTGTCTGTCCTGACTTAAAGGAGTATGCCTTCATTGTATATATCTTCTACCTAGTGGTTCTCTGCTACCCATTCCATCTCCTGAAGGATTGTTGACAATATTTTCTCCGTTGATACTTTCATGCCGCCTTTCATGTTGCCAGCCAAAGCTTCACTCTCCTATTTGCTAATGTATGACGCGGTGACGTTTTCCACATCGTTACGTCACGTCGCGATGTTTCCTATCTATTGCTTTGAGATTGCCCTACGGATTATTTCTCCATTATAATTTTGTCACTCATTCTGAAGCGCTATATGGCACTAGTGCTTGCGAATGTACAAGGCCAGGTTAAGTGAAATACAAGAAATTGGTTCCATTCCAATATTTCTACAAGTCATGCATGGCAATCTGCGTGTTGACGTATTGTGGAATTTATAAGTTATAATTCGATATGAAGTAATGAGATTCAAATTAGTATTGCCAGCAATGACACCAAATGCACTCTCGAAAATGAGCCTATAAAATGAGATTGTAAAATGGGTTTATAAAATGAGGTTGTAACATGGGTTTCTTCTTTTCGTTCATCCGGAGTGTTTTTTCAGATGTGATTGCGGTGTGTCTGTTATGCGCCCTTGGGCCGAAACCCGTAGGCCAACACATCGACTTTAGCGTGCTTTTTTGACCAGGTAGCATTCCTGGGAGACTCTCACTTTTGTGGTGCCATCTGCAACCATGCTGGCCAAGGTTGAACGGTCGAAGACAACGGTCATACCTCAAAGGAAGGCAGGGACAGTCCATAGCATTTGCCGCCATCCAAGGTTGCTTCCATAGTTGCAGGGCCGACACATAACGCCCTGGATCTGGGCTCACCGAGGGAGATCGTCACGTCCTGCTCATGGCTGCTTTAAATCCTCACTTCAATATATTGGTCACTTCGTTTCCCCGGGTCATTCCCGCACAAACCAGACAGGTTTGCAGACGGCATCCACTCAGCGAGTTTTCGGACATGTGCTTGTCGTTGCGCCCATCAGAGCTTTTCCAGGCACAACAGACATTCGGAAAACCACCCAGTCAGAGCTGTTCCGAACAAGAGCGGCATTCGGAAACTAGGTAGTTAGAGCTGTTCCTAGCACGAGAGACATTCGGACGAGACATTCCACTCGGACGTAATTGCGTAGTGTCAATTTTTAGTTTGCCACCCGTAGGACGACACTTCCGACTTCAGCGGGCATTTTTTAATGAGGTTAACCTTCCTCTGGTTTCGAGGCACGTTGGACTGTTGTGATGTCGCTAACATCTCAGCTGGTCAAGATAGAACGATGAACGACATCGTGGTCGGCCCTCAAGGGAAGGCAGGGGCAGACCATGAGCATTCCCTCGCTATCCAAGGAGGCTTCCATAATTGCAGAGCCGGCACATATTGCTCTGTGACTGGGCTCACCCGAGGAGTTGCCACGTCCTGCTCATGGCTGCTTTAGTTCCTCACTTCCATGTGTTGGGCAACCCGTTTGCCCCTGATCGCTCAGCACACACCAGGGACGGTCAGACTGCGAGCGACACCCACTCGGTAAGCTTTTGCTTTCGGACCACGCAATAGGTTCGCTCGCCGTGCGTTCCATTTTGCGTCATTGAGACGTTCTTCCACTTTTGTCTACACTCTCTATGAGTTAGATACAGTTTTCGCAGCCATTTTCTTCGGCTGGGGCACTTTTTTGACTTTTTGTACTCGCTCACGAGGTAGGCTACTTGTGCTGCCGGCTCAGCACCTTACCTTCGTGAAGCGGTGAACGAGAAACGGCCTGGCCCTCTCATCCGGGAATCTCTCATATCCCCCAGCTGAGAGCCTTCGAACTTGTATCAGACCTGAGCATGTAGCTTGCTCAGTATCACGCCTTTATTTTTCGAAAGGTGGGTATCGGCCTGGCTCTCAGGTCCAAGGGTTTGTGGCTTAGAGGCGTTCAGCCACAGCCCTCGACAGGGAGCCTTTAGTGTTTTGTCCTGACCAAGATATTCTGCCTTCGTGCGCCTGATTTAAATATTTGACTGCTATCCTCAGTCTCACCTGCAGAGCAGCAGGTTGTGTCTCTCTTAGTCTGGTCCCTATCCCATGAGCTGTCCGATATGTAGTTTTCACCCATCGGCAAGCACATGGGGTCGATGGGACACGCAAGCTCCCCCACCACGGCAAGGTGGAGACACATCGGGGGAGGTAACATGGGTTTAAAACATTATGTTGTAAAATGAGCTTATAACTCGAAATTATAAAAAGAGCTTGTAAAATAAGCTGATAAAATGAGCTAATAAAATGAGGTTGTAAAACGAGCACATGTAAACGAGCTTATATAAATGAGCTTGAAAGATGTGATTAGTAACTAAGCTTATAAAATGAGTGTATAAAAGAGCATATAAAAAGAGCTTATAGAATAAGCTTTAAAAAGTGGTTTTGAGCGCGAACACAAAGAGTTAACGGCACCTATTTGTTATTTTTATTTAGCCTTTATGTGCAGTGACAATTTTACTAAATTACGGTATTATGTGATTTCGAGACCGTCTCGCTCCCTCGTCGCTTGTTATTCTTCCGTGTATCTGTATACACATTTTCAAAGATTGAATCCCCCTCTGATGTATGCAGTAAAACATCCAACTCAACTGGGAATTACATTCAGACATTTATGTTGGCAAGTCAGACTATATCCATGATATAACTTCCCTTAACACAGTAGGCAGACACTAGTAATTATCTGTGACGCAGCGGACATAAATTACGAGCAGCAAACTCGGTGAATTGTGTTTCTTCACAAAGAATGATTGTATGTTTCTCTGTGTAGAAAAAAAAACAAACAATCCAACTCAGTGGATTTTGGATTTCTCCTTGAAAGCGGCGGGTGCGCCGACTTCTTGCTACAGACTCAGCTTACAAATCCTCACTATTGTGATTTATTTAGTTGGTCAGTGACATCGTGCACATGGCTTGGTTTATGTACCACAGATATCTTTTACACACCTTGGGTGGGATGGGCATGTTTTATAGACAATTCGGCACTTTATGCGTGATATGTCAAAACCACAGCATCTGCCTTTATTTCCCAGGATATTTCAAGGTAACCATGTAACATGGGGTCGACATTTCAAAATTCTAACTCAGTTACCATAAAAACACGAAGGTAGACAACGATAGAAGTGAGAAGAAAACATAAGGAGATTAACAAACAGCAGTCTGACAGAATATACAATCAAGGCGAGACAAACAGTGTTGAAGATCCACTGCAGCCAACCTTCATTGTGGAGGCGGCTTCTGCCTGAATTAATATATATTATTTTAAAAATTCCCATGGACTGGAAATGCAACACATGAGTCCCGCAGTTCGTATAGTTTAGAAGTGGCCGATTCAAGTCTGTGCATCCTTATCTAGTGTATACTTATTTCACAATTTGTGATATTGCTTGAAAAATTTTCTATTGTCCTTTAAACGACAATGCTTCTATTGTGAATGTGCATAGCTTTAGCGAAGCTGCTACGTTAGTTCTTTTGGCCGACACATCCGATGTCAGACAGCTATATCATGTCTGACTATGAAGATCACCGCAACCACCAGGGCACTTGCATGGACAGCAGAACAGGAAGTCACACACGCGATAATCATATCAGACTCATAGAATGTGCTTCAGAAAATCGTAGTCGGCAGTCTCCTCTCCAAATGGACAGACAACATTCAGAAGTCGCGCTTCACACAATTTCACCTGGATGTACGCACCCGAATATGAAAGGAGGGAGGGGGGAGTAATGAACGTGCAGACCAAATGGCAAATAATGCAATAAATACAAACAGGAAGAAGCATGGACAGGGCTGATATAATCAATACAGTACGGACTCGGTTGTCAGATACTGACGAGACTCCAACACTAGCTCGGCTACAGAATGAAGCCTGATCAAACACGCCAATGCCTCCTTCAAAGTGACGAGAGGCGATATCATAACCTCGAGGGAACAAAAGTCGCTTAAAAAACAAGTCGCTTAAAAATCGACAGTGTCGATTTCATTGCAGCGGGTATTTATCCTATATGGCTCAGTTTCTTTCCGCAGCGCGGAAAGCGTCGCACAAAGCACGAACTCCGTAGCTCCAGCGATGACCCCTAGGAGTCTCCGAAAAAATACACTCGTGAACCGAACTACGCGGCCCGGAATCTGTAACAGTATTGGGTATTATTAAGATCTAGTGGGAAACACAGATACAGCACGATTGAGCATTGAGACTGAAAGGGTGGGAGATGCTCAATCGTGACGTATCGGGTTGGTATGGGCAGTTAGGACCCGGCCTTAGGAGGGAGTGGAGTCTAACATCAACGCTTTGTCATCAAGGACTAATAAACTTTATATTATCAACTGAAACCACGTCTTGCGAGTCTCTATACATTGTTACAGAGCTCGAAATGGAGCCACTTGACCAGGATCCTGAATTTGACCGTCCCGGCTACCACGCGAAGTACTAAAGAATCCAGACAAAACTGCAAAAACAGGAAGGTATTTCGAGTAAACGTTTTCTCAAGTCGGTTTTTTTATCAAGGTCGGGAGCCGCCTGTTGTTATGCTCTGGGTAACCGAACTATAGTTGATATACTCCTGTGAGTTGGATTCCCGTTGCTTTGACCTGGCTGCTCTGAAGGTCACCTGCTTGTTAACGAACTGAGTAAATTATTTCAGCTCTCAAATTCTAAGAAAATGGCCGTCTATGGGACTTACAGCTATAATTGGCCTGGACCGAAGCTCTTTGGCGGGGTCAGTTGAAATACAGATTTTCTTGATCATTAAAATCAATAGAGCCCTCGGCAGCTCATCTCAGAGCTTTATTTTGTTTCAAGAGTCCGTTCCTGGGTGGCTGATACGCTTGACCGCTCCTCAAAAGTTTTGTAAAGCCCTGTCGAGCTTTGTAGAACAATATCAGGTTTTGTAAAGCCCTGTCGAGCTTTGTAGAACAATATCAAGTTTTGTAAAGCCCTGTCGAGCTTTGTAGAACAATATCAAGTTTTGTAAAGCCCTGTCGAGCTTTGTAGAACAATATCAAGTTTTGTAAAGCCCTGTCGAGCTTTGTAGAACAATATCAAGTTTTGTAAAGCCCTGTCGAGCTTTGTAGAGCAATATCAATTTTTGTAAAGCCCTGTCGAGCTTTGTGGAGCAATATCAAGTTTTGTAAAGCCCTGTCGAGCTTTGTAGAGCAATATCAAGTTTTGTAAAGCCCTGTCGAGCTTTGTGGAGCTAAATCGAATTTTGTGAAGCCATATCGTGCCCTGTGGAACCATATCGAGCCTGTGGAACCATATCGTGCCCTGTGGAACCATATCGAGCCCTGTGGAACCATATCGAGGCCCTGTGGAACCATATCGAGCCCTGTAGAACCATATCGAGCCCTGTGGAACCATATCGTGCCCTGTGGAACCATATCGAGCCCTGTGGAACCATATCGAGCCCTGTGGAACCATATCGAGCCCTGTGAGGCCATGTCGAGCTTTGTGAGGCCTATCGACCTTTGTGGACCCAGAAACTAACTGCGCATTGCTATAATAAGTGGGCGCATTGCTATAATAAGTAAGTGCATTACTTAAATTTAGAAGTAAAATTGTGTGATACTTAGACCCAGAAACTAACTGTGCGTTGCTATATAATAAGTGAGTGCATTACTTAAATTGAGAAGTTAAAATTGTGTCTATAATAAGTAAGTGTATTCTTTAAATTAAGAGGTTGAAATTGTGTTTCGTGCTATATTTTAGAATATTTCAGAATGGCAGAACAAGACTCCTGGCGTATTTTGACCGATAACGAGCATAGGTACAATTGACTAACTGAACACTGCTCTTGTGTGAAGCATATAGTCGGTTTAGATAAATACGCCTGTGAAATTGATTTGGTGATTTCAGTATAACAGTTCCATCACAGCACAGTGGAGAAACAGACATAAAATTCAGCTGAGTATAAGAATATACAGAAGAAGAAGCAGAAGGATTGTTTCAGCTTAATAGATAAATATGAATTACCTGAATTAATTGTTTTCCAAAACAATAGGTCGTCTTCCTTAAATTGGAAAATTGAAATTGTGTGGGTTTTTTTTTGCTTGCTTTGTTTTAGTATTTTTCAGCATAGCGGAACAGGACACCTTAGCACATCTTCTTTAAATTAAGAAATTTTAAAAATGAAATTGGTTACTTGTATAAATATTTCAGCTTAGAAGACTCAGCACAGCACATATTTCAGCTGAACTCAGGACAAGTTTTTTTTCTCCAGATATACAGAAGAAGAAGTAGAAAGGTTGTTTCAAGTTGATAAATAAAAAAAAAAAAGAGAAATGAATATGAATTTCTTGTGTGGGGAGTTACAACGGGTTAGCACATGGTTAGGAGAATTAAAGATGTCAATTACGGAGGTAGAGAGTTTTCTGAAAACGTTGAAGAACAAAACAACTAGACAGGACCCTTATAGAATTATGGTAGACAGTAATAGAGTAGGAAAGAATAACAGGAGACAGACATTGCTTAATAAAGACAGAAGACAATATGGTTATGACGAACCAAGGCCTGATCTATATAGAGTAAAAGACAGTGAAAACAGACGAAATAGTGAAAGCTCGGACTGGTATAAATACAAAAATGGGCGTGAGAGAAACATTTCAAAGAAATCATGGGACTGGCCTTCTCACAGTGCAACTGCTAGAAAAAGACGTGACGACTGGTTAGAGAAAAGACAAAGACAATATTTAAACTCAGGTGTAAGAGACAGAGTTGAACCAGTAAGTAAAATACAGACTAGTCCTAAAATAGGTTGCGAATGTGACTAGTAGACAGGAAAAGAAGAAGACGATATTAGTAAAGAAAAGAAACCGAGAGACACAGACGCAGACAAGTAATACGGTAGAAAGTAGCACACAGACTCAGGTACAACCAGTCAGCAAGTTAACAAAGGGAACTCAAACTGACTTCATAGAGAATCAGTCTAAATCAACTCGTTTGACTAAGAGAGACAAGGTTGAAGTTAGGAAAGATGGACAGATGAGGACCAAGAACGACAGAAAGATAAAGAGGAGAAGTATGGACGAAAGAAATAGTATGGTTGTAAATAGAGGTAGTGCCATGTCAAATTCTTCAGCTATAGACAGGAAACTAATTCCCAAATGGTGTAGGAATATTAGCTGTCAGAGTTCAAGTTACGGAGAATATAATAGTGATGCTGAAACAGATATTATTACCGATGATTCGGAGGATGAGAGTGTTACACTACGAGCAGATCCTGAATTGAAGAGTGTTGTTCCCTCATACGGAATAGTGACTAGTGGACAGACAGACAGATGTTTTGGTTAGTGACTGAAACAAAATACTGGTTATGACAAGACAGTAGGAAAGGCTAAGGGACGAAGACCGAGGAAGAGAAAGAAAGGTCAGACGTTTTAAGGGATGACTATGGGAATAGGGCCGACGTGTTTGCAGTAAACTATAATGAGTCTGATGAAGGAACTATAATTAGTGTGTCATCTGAAGACGAGATGGGAAGGTATAAACGTTACGTAAGGTACACAGGAAACAGTGAGCAGACTGACGCAAATATAAGAAATAGAAGGAACTCATTTAAGAAGAATAGTGCTAGACAGTTAGCGGGTATTTATTCAACGACAGAAAGTGATTTAAGAAAAATAGAAGACCTTAGGACCTTAAGACCTGAATACTTTAACAGGTTGACAACAGATAGTGATGATGACATTATAAGTGAAAGACAGGTTAGGGTATTGAAAGACAGTGAAGTGCTTAATTTGGACACACTATATAACGGTTAAAATTCCTTGGGTGAAGAAGGAAAATAAAATAGTTTTGGCTTAGGAGAAGAACTCTAAAATAGGCAGATGAATTTTGTTGGTGTAGTATCACATGGTACAGAATAGTCGAGGGTGTTGTTGCAGCAAATGATATTCCACGTGGATTACGTAATACAGGATATCGTCTGTTTGGTAGTGAGGTAGAGAGAGTATATTAAGTAAAATAGGGTAGATTCAGGACAGAATTAATGGAGGGTGAGAGATATGTTAGGCATGAATATTAGTATTAGAAATAGTTTGACTCAGAGCTATGACGTGATGTCCGAGATGGTTTTGCTTGTTGGTTGGAGAAGAAAGAATAGTATTGTTGACAGGTGAACCGAGAGTGTCTGGTGAGGTGATACTGAGGAGGCACTGAGTATCCTGTGCGTAAGATAGTCAGTTGAACGTGAGAATAAAAGTATAATAAATAATAGACTGTAGAAGTGGATGCTTGAAAAATACGAGTTACGTCGTACTTGTGGAGAAAGAAGAAAGTTGTTGTGGGTGGAAAAGTATAGAATGATAGTTACGAAGTTAGGGGCTGGTTCACCAGAATGAGGTTTGTTTTGAAGAGATAAGTAGATAGTACTGTGAAAGCAATTTCAGCTGCGAGAGGTAGTGTATAGGGTCTGACCTTCGTATAGAAGTGAGTGATTGAGTAAAGTAGAGATATAAGAAAGCAGTGAATTGAGAGAGTCCTCTAGAATAGTTCGTCTGGTTGTGCGGTGTTCATACGTGAATATAACTGTAGTCAGACAGGTGTTCGTCGTGATGAAAGAAGTAAAAGGAAAGAGGTGTGATGAAGTCGCCTAAGTGAAATACGTAGATAGAATGTAAGAGTAACGTTAATATGTCTTGTGTCAACGTGTGTAGAGGAAATCAATACGTGTTGATATGTGGGGAATGATTGATGGAATGTTGAGGTGGCGTCTAAAGTATTTAGTTGTAGTAATAGTATGGAGACGTTAGGTTGTCGCGATACGAGAGTAGGCGTGAGATGAGAGCGAGGTTGTGTTGTGTATCATTGTCCGTGTGAATATGAGAAGAGCGGTTGATAAGTAACGTTGATAAATCGTGGAACATAGAGTATGCGAAAATCGAGAGATAGAAAGAAAATTGTAATGTCTTTTCGTAGAATATCTGAACTTGGAAGGAAATTGTGGAAGTTATATGCTGAATTAACATTATGAATGTTTAGTATGCTTGACAGGAAAATGGCGAAACAAGGGTGCCTAAGACTGAGAAACGAGGAAGGAGAGGTCTGCTGTTGCTTGTAGGTGGCGTGGGTTGCAGTTCTGAAAAAGTTCCGAGAAATAACAAGAAGAATGAAAGATGCGAAGGTAAACAAGAGGAGGTAAATGAATGTTAGAAAAGGTGTTCCGATAAGAGTGATTGGTTTGATTATAGTCACGATATGAAAAGGGTAGGAGAGATTTGAAGTAGTGCTGGTGAGACGTACTGATGCAGTAGAATGAAAAATTAATTGCGTCGGGTAGACGAGAAGGTGGAAATAGAGTTAGTTGTTTTGGTGAGAGGTCTATAGTAAATAGACAAAGCTTTGTTGGATGTAGGAGGGTAGAGATACTGTGGTTAACGGTAAAGATTGGGAAGTGGTGGTGATGGTTAGTACAAGGCCATGGGAGACAGTTGGTGTGCCGAGCCACAGGTTAATTGATAAGTAGATGGTGGCTGGTACATTGAGATATTGGAATACTGTAGTTTACAGTGCTTGCTTATGAGGATATTTTGGATGTTATGATGTATTAGGAGTTAGGATGGAAAAAGATAGAAAATTGTGAGGGGAGATAATCAATGTTTGACTTCCAGAAAAAGGAACGGTCACTCGTTGAGTAATGGTTTTGGTTGAGGGGAACAAGTATGGCTCCGCATTAAGATAATCTGTAGATAACAGAGAGATATTTGTATATATGTATATAAGTATTTTGGCATTTATGCTTGGTATGGAGTTGTTTTGTTATACATAACTTGGCTAAATAGATAGGTGTTACATTGGTTAGAAAAGGAGGCCAATGTTGCTGGGTCACTTTAAGTGGTTAATTCTAAGTGAATTATATTTTTTTTTTGAAAACCTTCTCTTTAGCGAGAAGACAGTTGTATTTATTGAAATTGAGCTTTCAATGCCTCATATGTAAAATTTTGTTTTGCTTGATTTGGTCTTGAAAAATGATTGTTGTTGTTTGATTAATTGATTTAGAATAGGGTTATTGTGTGCTTAGACTTTTATGTGTAAACTGCTGGTCCGTAAAAGAGACCAGTAGTAGTAGGTAAAAAAATAGATTAGGATGTATGTTGTATTATTTTAATCATCGTCACCATCATCATCA
Organism: Cepaea nemoralis; assembly: GCA_014155875.1. Taxonomy (NCBI): domain Eukaryota; kingdom Metazoa; phylum Mollusca; class Gastropoda; order Stylommatophora; family Helicidae; genus Cepaea; species Cepaea nemoralis. The sequence goes on from JACEFZ010026515.1 coordinate 1,060,923, forward strand.
CTATCATCATCATACTTTTAGTTGAGTTGCGGGGAAACATAAAGGATTGTTACAAAAATTTGGGGGGGGGGGGGATTTGATGTCCTGTTGTGATTTTATTTCACTGTTTTGTGTGTTAAATAGCAGTTAATTAAGTTATGTTTAATTTACAAGGTTTTTGTCTAGAAATAAAGACAATACAGGGGGCTTTAATTATGACCCTTCGTTCAGAAAAGAGTTAATAAAACTACGGAGAACTAATAGAGAGACACATTCTCTTAGTGAAGAAGAAGTTCATGGATATTTTGATGCTGTGATAATCAGCGTAGAAAGGTTAAAACGGCTATGAACTGTAGACGGGGTTACTACACAAGTAAAATGGTTATGGTAAAGTAAGAATTATTAGAAAAATAGGGGATTGGAAGCCACATGGGAGAAGAAAAGATTAGTGAATATATTCAGTGGGGTAAAGCTGAGAAAAGTTTTGAACATAGTTTCCGGGGGGTCAGAAGAGCCATGATATACACGAGATTGCTGGGTTATAGAAGAATAAGAAAATTACCCCAGATGAAGAGTAAACATGAATTGGATCCATGTTTGACTTGACACTGTGGATAACAGTACAATAATAAAAGGGGTGTAAGTGGGGGAGACATAGTGACATGGGGTGTTTGTGGGTCCGTAATAAAAGGGACTGAGATTAAAGTTGATTAACAAGAAGTCACAGACATGAGTGGTTATTTTTGCTGCTGTAGATTACGGCCTGAATTATGAATTATGAATTGAGATTTTAGAGAGACATGGGGTTACATGGCCTGGGCAGGATGTAAATGTTTATAAGTGGGTCAGATTACAATGTTGTGTTTGATGGTTAATATTTAAGGGGAGATTTCAAGGTTACTAGGTTGCTGTTGATAACGGCATAAGTGGAGCATTTTAGTAGATATGCCCATAAGAATTAAGAGAGAACCTGACGTATTGGAGAAGATTACTTATACGAGGTGATGAGGTTATGTGAGGTGTTGTGTTGGAGGAGGTCTTAAGGGATAATAGATTTTTTTAATTGTGTCTTCGGGATGTGTTTTGTGGTTTACATTACAATGTGAGGTTGAGGTAAGGTAGTGTCTGTTATATAGACACTTAGAAGTGAAGAATATTTTTGGATGATGGTTGATATTTGATGCTGTAGATAGCAGCGTAAACTGTTACCATAATGAGTGGTACTGTGGGAGATATAATAGACTTTATTACATAAAGTCTCAAAGAACAAAGGGGTGTAAAGGGGTGTGTGGTTTAGGTGAATGATGTTTTTTTTTGAAAGAGTTCTATTTCTTCTTTTAAATTCCGGTGGCCACCGATTCTTTGTCTTCCTATCGTGTGAAAGTAATTTCAGCTTAGTTGAAAGTGGGGGATTTGTAGCGTTGGAGTTGGTGTTAGAGTTGAAATTTTAAGCAGATTGCTTATGAGGAAGGAGTATTTAAGAAGACGTGTTATGATGTTATTGTATATAGTTGAAATTGAAATGTTATTAAAGATGAGTAAATATGTTTGATTGAAGGGCCAGGAACGAAGAAGAAGTGGGTTAACTATATAACAGGGGAAAGAGTTAAAGAAATAGAATGTTTAATTAAATTGGAGTTGGTTTGGGGAAGGTTTGAGGAACTGTTAGAAGACAAAGAGGGAATAGACTATGGGGATTTAGAGTAAAGATTTTTCCTTTAAAAGGAAAATTCTTTAAGTAACATGGGGAGGTGTAACAGTATTGGGTATTATTAAGATCTAGTGGGAAACACAGATACAGCACGATTGAGCATCGAGAGTGAAAGGGTGAGAGATGCTCAATCGTGACGTATTGGGTTGGTATGGGCAGTTAGGACCCGGCCTTAGGAGGGAGTGGAGTCTAACATCAACGCTTTGTCATCAAGGACTAATAAACTTTATATTATCAACTGAAACCACGTCTTGCGAGTCTCTATACATTGTTACAAATCGAACCCACAACCTTCGGAGCCCGAGTCAGACGGCTTGACTACTTCGCCACGGAGTTGGAATGGCTTCTGCATGAGAGGGTTAAGCACGCATAGGAATGCAGTTTGCAGTGACGTCAATAGACATCATATATTATACTATAACATTATCTCATATCAGCGTCTGTGACTTGCGTTCTATGCGTATCAGTCAATATCTACACACAATTAGGGGATGGCGAAACTGAACAGGTAAAGTTCCCGCCGTAGGCTCAGAAGCTACTAGGCTCAAATAATACATTAGAGCTGGAAATTATTGGAAGAAAGACAACCCGCCCGACCTATAGGATACTAAGAGAGTATAACTATCATTCTTTGATAATGAAAACAGAAGCTTCCGTTTGCAATTGGGAACATTTAAATTCCAACAAATTTGGAAATCGCAAAATTGTAGGCAGTAAGGTCAAGACCTATGCAAACGTTTTAGAAACTAAAAATACCAATGGGTAGATGAAGCCATTTACCTTGGACGGAATCAGTCTAGTGCAGTGGTTCTCAACCGCTGGAGAACCCCCCCCCCCCTTCGTGAGGGAGGAGGGGGATTTTAGTGTTTCCAGGGTGCGGGAGGGGGGAGGTTAAGATTAGTTCAAGATCGCGTTAGTATAAAAACCGATTACTTGATATTGTTTTCCCCACAATACGTTACGGTTTTATACTTCTCGCCCTTCTGACATTCGTTTTATAACGTAAGTAGGCCGTCAACGGCCATCAAAACAAATTACGTTTTATGTAGACGTCTAGACTTGTTCTTGCATATGCTGTTAAATTTAGCTTCCATTTTGATGTATACTGTGTAGGTGCTGGGGGGTGGGGGACTTATAGGAGGAAATTGAAATAGGAAAGGGGCGGGGGAATAACATTCTGAACATATTGTGAAGGGGTGCATGGGCCAAAAAAGGTTGATAACCACTGGTCTAGAGGAAGCACACATTACACACTGGCATGCAAGTCGGACATGTTGATCTTTGAACTAGAGAGGTGCATCATTAGGTATGTCGCACTGCCTTTGGGAGTGTCCATAAGCACCTAGAAGCACTCTGGATGAACTTTAGTGATGCAGGATTGAACAATGTTGTTGTTTCTTGCCTACTTGTATGATGTAATTGTTTCTTGTAGGTTTGTATGATGTAGTTGTTTCCTGTAGACTTGTGTGATGTAGTTGTTTCTTGCACGTATGTGTGATGTAGTTGTTTCTTGTAGACTTGCATGCTGTAATTGTTTCTTGTAGGCTTTTGTAATGTATTCGTTTATTGCATACTTGTGAGATGGTCGGCAAATTAGCTGGATTTCCAAAGGCTGTAAACGACAGGCTCATGACCATGAAATTGCCTCTGCTGAATGGAAGGAAGCACGCAACCATTGTGAGTGTCTACGCACCAACTATGACCAACGAAGATGATGTCAAGAATAAGTTCTATGAGGACCTGCACAATGTATTAACATCTGTTCCCAAAGGAGACAAACTTATACTCCTTGGGGATTTCAATGCCAGAGTAGGCACGGACACCACCTCTTGGAGTGGCATTATTGGAAAGCATGGAGTCGGAAATTGTAACACCAATGGACTCCGCCTCCTTCAGACATGTGCCGAACATGATCTCCTGATTACGAACACAATTTTCCGTCTCCCCATGAGAAATAGGACATCGTGGATGCACCCTCGCTCGAAACACTGGCACCTCATTGACTATGTAATCGTCAGGAGGAGTGACAGACAAGACGTTCGAGTGACAAAATCCATGTGTGGTGCCGAATGTTGGACAGACCATCGTCTCATTGTCTCGAAAATGAACATCCACATCAGGCCACCACGGCGTCCTCAAGGGGCAAAAATGCAAACAAAGCTAAATGTCACCCGCCTAAACAGCAAGAAAATGCAGCAGTCGTTTGAAAATATGCTGGAAGACCGCCTCAAGCCCAATGCTGAAGCAAAACAGGATACAGAAACAGAATGGAGAGCCCTAAAGGACACGATTTACAACACTGCTATGGAAATCCTGGGTCCAGCCCCCCGAAAGCATAAAGACTGGTTTGATGAAAATTCCGAAGACATCAACCAATTGCTGGCCGAGAAACATCTTCTCCTCAAGGCACATTTGAATGACCCAAAGTCAACATCAAAAAAGATGCTTTCAAGAACATTCAGAGAGTAGTGCAGCAGAAACTTCGGCACATGCGGGACTCCTGGCTGAGCAGCAAAGCTGATGAAATTCAGGGCTTTGCTGACAGACACGATATGAAAAACTTCTACGACTCACTGAAAGCGGTTTATGGTCCTTCATCACCAGGCATAGTTCCCCTCCTCAGTGCAGACGGGGAACATTGGTCACCGATAAGAAAGAAATCCTCCAACGCTGGGCAGAGCATTTCAGCAAAATCTTAAATGCAACTTCCTTCTTCGATGATGAAACCATCAATTGCCTTCCTCAAGTTCCCACCAATGAGACTCTTGATGACCTGCCAACCATAGTGGAAATAAACAAAGCCATCCAGCAACTCTCCAGCGGCAAGGCACCTGGTCCTGACTCCATCCCAGCAGAGATATACAAGGCAGGTGGGCCGGTCCTAACAGAGCAGCTTCACCGAGTCTTCACAAACATATGGATGAACGAGACCATGCCACAAGATTTTAAGGACGCGTCAATAGTCCACCTTTACAAACGTAAAGGAAACCGCCAATCCTGTGACAACCACCGAGGCATCTCCTTGCTTTCAATTGCAGGGAAGATACTCGCCAGAATTCTTCTCAATCGCCTCACAGCCCATCTCGATCAAGGTCTTCTTCCTGAGAGTCAATGTGGCTTCAGAAAAGAACGTGGAACTGTTGACATGATTTTCGCTGCAAGGCAGCTGCAAGAGAAATGTCAGGAACAGAACTGCGAAATGTTCTCCACTTTCATTGACCTTACCAAGGCTTTTGATACAGTCAGCAGAGAAGGACTGTGGAAGATTATGGCAAAATATGGTTGTCCACGAAAGTTTGTCCAAATAGTGCGGCTATTTCATGACGGCATGCAGGCAAGAGTACAGGAAAATGGTGAGCTGTCTGAACCCTTTCCTGTCACCAATGGAGTGAAGCAAGGATGTGTCCTGGCACCAACACTGTTCAGCCTCATGTTTTCAGCCATGTTGATGAATGCCTTCGAGAACGACGACATTGGAATAGACATCAACTACCGTATGGATGGAAAGTTATTCAATCTCAGAAGGCTGAAAGCTAAAACCAAAATTGACAGTGGCACAGTCAGAGAGCTCCTGTTTGCTGATGATTGCGCTCTATACGCCAACTCAGAGGCGGACATGCAACATAATGTTTCAGCTTTCTCACATGCCTGTGCCAACTTTGGGCTCAATATCAACTTGGAGAAGACTGTATTTATGTACCAGCCAGCTCCAGGGAATAATCACACTGTGCCGAATATCAAAGTGAATGATCATAGACTAAGTGTTGTGGACAAATTTACCTATCTTGGCAGCACCGTGTCACAAGCTGCCACAATCGATGACGAAGTGAATGCAAGAATCTCCAAGGCCAGTGCAGCCTTTGGCAGACTGTACAAGAATGTATGGGACAGAACTGGAATAAGCCTGCAAACAAAGCTAAAAGTCTACAAAGCAGTTGTATTATCCACACTGCTATATGCTTGTGAAACCTGGACTGTTTATCAGCGACACGCTAGGAAATTAAACCACTTCCACACAGTCTGCCTAAGGAAGCTACTGAAGATTAAATGGCAAGACAAGATTCCAGACACTGAAGTCCTAGAAAGAGCATCCATACCCAGTATCCACACTCTACTGATGAAGAATCAGATTCGCTGGGCTGGTCACTTGACTCGCATGCCAGATCACAGGCTCCCTAAACGAATTTTTTACAGCGAACTGCGTTGTGGTAAACGCTCCCAAGGTGGCCAGAGGAAACGTTTTAAAGACACTCTGAAAATTTCACTGAATGCTTTTGGAATTCATCATGACACCTGGGAGGCTGCAGCCAGAGACCGAAATTCGTGGCGTGCATCATTGCGCAAAGGTGCAGTTATATGTGAGGCAACCAGGACTGCAAGAGCTGTGAAGAAAAGGCAGGACAGAAAAACCACTGCAGGAAATCCTCCTCCAGAGACGTCAAGCATTCTTTGTCCACATTGTCAAAGAACATTTCGAGCCAAAATAGGCCTTATCAGTCATCTTAGAACCCACGGCTCCACACCTTCAACCCCACTGGATGAAATGAATGGTCATCATCATTCTTGATGGACAAACAACAACAACTTGTGAGATGCATCCGTTTTTGAATGTTTAAGAGATGCAGCTGTTTCTTGAATACTTGTGTGATGTTTTATGTCGAATGGCCTGCAGTATGCACCTGACGAGATACAGCGAAATATGCCTGGCAATACATCGTGCAGCCTATTGCTCGTGTCTTCATTATTCAAAGACATAAATGGCACGGCACTAATTAAATAATTGTAAACCCATTTCATGTTAGTAAGCAAGCAACTAACTACAATGCCATTTGTACTACGCTGTCTACATTATGTAGATACAATTAAGATTCCGCTGTGCGACAGGGTATTCTGGTTCACCCGAAGCCATCGTAAATTCCACGCTCTAATTAAAATATTTTTATGAAGCTGAGCCTCTCCAGATACGACACGCTTTATATATCTCATCAAGGCCAAGGCTATTTGTAACAGCTTCAATAAATACAACATGGGAATGTTTGATAGAATATTTACAGTCTTTCATACCCTTCTCTCCACAAGTTGTTAAGCAGTAGCGATGGGCGGTCCTATTTGTTTACATCTGCCTCGGCCTGTGTTTACGGTAAAAGCTGAATTTGTTAAACACAGGTGTAAAGTAGCAGTCTGACAATATTTTAACACGTCGTTAAGATCTAGTTAGTGCAGGAGACAGTTGTTTTTGTTTTAATTTTAGGGGTAACATGTTGTGTCTTTATTTTATATATTATATGTTTACTAAAACAACTCAGCTTCAGAATGACGTTTTTTAAGTGTTAATTCAGTCAAATTATAGGCGGACAGGTTGACAGGCAAACAGATTGGCAAGCAGATACATAAGCAGCGAGAGAGACAGAGAGAGGGGGGGGGGGGAGAAGGGGATAGAGATAACGGTAAGCAATCACTCACTAACAGCACATTCACTCATACATACATATTCTTTCTGTCACACAACTATACACAGTAAGCAACCACACACTAACACACATTCACTCATATTTACATATTCTCTCTGTGACATAATCATACACAGTAAACAATCACACACTAACACACATTCACTCATACTTGCATATTCCCTCTGTGACACAATCATACACAGTAAACAATCACACACTAACGCACATTCACTCATACTTACATATTCTCTCTGTCACACAATCATACACAGTAAACAATCACACACTAACACACATTCACTCATACTCTTTGTGCCACACAATCACACACAGTAAGACGGTCTGGTCATAACGGCGAGGGACTGAGTGAGTTCTTCACTCTTAAAGGCCTGGAACATGGCATGGGATTGAACAGTCTTCAAGATGAGAGGACTGGTTTCAATGCACCGAGTTCTATACCAAATGGCCCGACCTCGTCCCGCAGGTCTACCCACCGTAAGCATCGCACAAAGCACGAACCCCGTAGTCCTAGCGACGACCCACATGAGTCTCCGAAAAATTTGCCCTCGTGAATCGACTGACGGAACCCGAAATCGAACCCACAACCTTCGAAGCGCTAGGCATGCGGCTTAACCACTTGGCCAGGGAGATCCCCGAGGGGGATGGGAGTGGAGCGGTATAGATTGGAACCGATAGTCCTAGGTTTGGCTGTCGTGGTAGGCAATGGCCTGCAAACGTTTCTGCTGTGGTCACGTGGTGGTTTAAAATAAAATTGACCTTGGGGTCACAGGTCGACTCAACCTAACTGGGCACCAGGAAGTGCCATGGGAGATAATGGCAGCCGACATGATATTGACCACACCACCCTTGAAGTTCTGGTTGACCTATCAATGATCTGCGTCGTATACCTATACAAGTGTAGAGCTAGAACCGCGAGGAAGGTAACAGGCTTCTGTACTTTAACTTAGTTGCAAATGTTCATGATGAAATGACTATTGCCGTAATTTGTGTTTCGTGTTGCATTAGTAATAAATGTTAAATGCCAATTTTATTACCAATAATACAATAAATATAGTTTTGTAAACCATAAAAATGACGGTCTCCCTGGTCAAGAGGTTTGCAGCTTTCTCCGTAACCCCGAATACTCTCGTGGTTGACGTGAGCGCACGAGAACTGGAAGCGGTTCGAGTCGCGCCAGTGACTTATGAGAGTATGGAGCCGGTCGCTCAGAAAGCAATGGCAAACTACTGAGCGTAATCTTGCCAAGAAATCAACAATCAGCTGAAAGATGCTGATGTTGACAGCGATGTCCTGTAAAGGATACGCAAAAGAAAAAAAAATAATAATGGACCCTTAATTTTCAAAAGTAACTCTAAACATTATAGAGAAAATGCACGTACCGGACCATTACGTCTCTTAAGGGTTCAAGAAACATCTTCTGCTTATAGTCCATGCCATGTGGCGTTGGTGATCATGTCTACCCACAGCCTTCTGCTGCATGTACTGCCAATATTTCCCCTACTGATCTTCCTTCATGCCATGAAGTCAAACTGTCTAGTGTCTTCTCTCTTACTCTCCCCCTGCCTATTTTCACCGTCAACTTTTCAGTTGTCACGACGAACTCCATTTTCCCTACTCATGACATGTGCAACGAATGTAAACTGTCCTCTTCTGATGCGAGTAATAATTTCTCTTTCTGTGTTAACTTTTCTCCAGATATGTTCACCACTCTTTCTATGCGCCCATGTGGTTTTCATTATTCTTCTATAAAACAAGATCTCCACAAACTATGCATAATTTATGTCAATGATTCGCTTCCGTACGTCAGATTTAGCTCAATATAGTCCTTAAGAACTCTGTTTCGTACCTCCATTGACAAATAAACATTGCAGGGAACATGCTTCAACTTGAACAATGCTGCTTTTGCTTGGGGTATTCTACATTTAACTTCCTTAATATTTCTTCCATCTGTTGTTATCAAGAGGTACCAAGATAGTTGAATTCATTTACTTGTTTGAGATTCGTTTCATTCACTTTAATGTTTCTTTTTCAAAGGTATGCTTTTCTTTGGTGAGGATAAGACGCATGTCATATCTTGTCAGGCTATTGAGACTAAGAACCTGGAATTTAGTTTCTAGATTCTTGATATGCTAATACATGTATTCCTGGGAGAAATATTTGATGATTTCCTCTTGGCTTTCATTTTCATTTGGACTGTTTACCACTACATCCTTGTTCAGCAATTTCAGACTGTAAGGACTACTGACAGCACAGCTCTTATTAAGTGGGCAACTCTACTTTTGTGCAGCGTTGTCCACTTATTACAATGGATACTCTGCTTCTTGACATCTGTATGTTGATTTAGCATCCTTGACTCGGTATGTTGGGGAACTTTGTTTCACTTGTCTCTAAGTCATAGATGCCAAAACTAAAGAACAGTGGCGGGGAACTGTATAAGACCCGCGAAATCATTTGGTGTTGTGCTACCAAGGCAACGGCAGGCGCGACAGGAAATTGAATAAATCTAGGAGCTTTATAAACAATCATCAATACATTTAGCGGCAACAACATCAATACCAGCAAACATCACACGCCTCGACAAAGATAAGCAGCTCCAGCCATCACATTCAATCAATCAATCATGTGCCATGCCGGAAAGCGTGGACGGTCATGACTCGCCATTTCACTCGATCACCAGAGTCGTGGATCAGCTCAGTGTTCCTGTCTCGCCCATGCCATGTGGCCAAGCCATCCAGGTATTTTCTTCTCGGTCTTCCTCTTGGTCTGTTCCCTTCGATCTTTCCAGTTGTTACTAAGTTCTCCAATCCATTTCTTCTCATAACATGTCAAAATTTTTTTTCACTGTCTACATCTAATTTCGCCGGTCTCTCTGGCTGTGTGGTTACAACACTTTCTCTCTGTAATCCCGTTTATCACGCAGAGTCTCGTAGCGGAGCGAGAGCTGAGGCGATTCGACCCCCGCTCGTGACTTGCGGGATACTGAGCCGGCCGCTCAGAAAGCAATGGCAAACTACTGAGCGTAATCTTGCCAAGAGATCAACATACAGCTGAAAGATGCTGGTGTTGACAGCTAAGTCCTGTAAAAAAACATCTAATTTCTCTAATCAATTTACGATTGTCATTTGTCTCCTTTAGTACTTGGTCATTGGTTTTTCTCTCTGTCCATGTTCTGTGCATTTTCCTCAGAAACCACATTTCTGCAGCCATCAGATGTTTTTCAGCTTAACTGTCATTGTCCAAGTTTCACATCCATACAAAAGAACACATCACATTAATAGTGAGCTAAGTAAATGTTTGGCCAAATACGGCAGGTTAAGTTTTAAACTGGAATTTTGTATTTCCCGCGAATGATGCTATAAATATCCAAATGGCCCTGGGCAGAAATAAAGGTTCCCCACTCTTGCTTTAGAGGATAATTAAAACATAAATATGTACAATAGCAACCAGTATATGAAGTAAATATCAGAAAAGGAATAAAGACAAAAGAGAAAATTATTGCAGATCTAGCGCCTAAGACGTCAAACTGTGCGTGATGGTGGAAATGACCATGTGTTCATAAGCATCCATTATGGAAGAATAGTTACCCCGCGAATTGGTCTGATCAGTCACATTTGCTATCGCCATTGGCTAGAGTTAATATGCCTTTTTAAGCACAGTGTAACAAACTATTCTCTTTCAAAACAGCAGAGTGCCAGTCAGTCATATGTCTTAAATACGTCAGAAACCCTATTAAATACCTTAGGCTCACTTGGCATATTGCTAATAAACCCATAGTTTCATACTTGGGTCGGCACTGGGTGGATGATATGGTCAGTCAGTTCACGCCGCCGCCTTTACTTCATAACATATTTCTTTTGACATAATTTAGTTTAGATTGACCTTGGCACCCAGGTCAATTTTAAATATCAGCTCCGAAGCGGATTCGAACCCGGTGACCACTGCGTTGACAAGCTAGCGTGTAGCCACAACTCCTCAGGGGCTTCTAACCAGGATATATGGGCAAACTAAATGCTTGTTCGAAAGTACATAGTACAGACAAGCTAAAGGGCTTTAGCCATACACAAATGAGCGAATGGTGAGATGGCTGACACAGAGTGAGTTAGAAAGTAGCAAGTAAGGCAGGGGGAGCAACGGTAGCGTGGTGGCTAGAGGCTTGCCTGCCGACCCAGTGGTCATGTGATCGAATTCGCATCCAGACGGATTGTGAAAATTGACCTGGGTTCTAGGTCCACCCAGTCAAAAATGGGTACAAGAAAACGTCTGGTTAAGTAAAGGCAGCAAGCATGATTATTTCATCCACCGAGTGCCGACTGGTCTCAACATATGGATGTAGCGCCATATGCCCAAAAAGCATTGAAGAGTGTAAAGGAGTTGTTGGCTGACTTCTCTTATTTAAGGACAACGTCATGGAGTCAATGTCTAAATTAAAGGCATGCAAGTGGGACATTCTATACTAGAGCAAATATAACGCATTCAATGAGAAAAACAATTGTATTTATCAAGAATGATGACGTTGAAACTAGGAATGTCATATATTTTTAAATACAAAAATTTATTTTGTGTTTTGCTAGACACAAGTTACCTGTTTATAAGCGAGCTAATGTTGTACCAAGAAGAACATGTCTTCTTCTTTCTTGTTATTGTTGTCAGGTTTTCTAAAGTGAAGTCTAGGCACTTCTTCTTTCTTGTTATTGTTGTCAGGTTTTCTACAGTGAAGTCTAGGCACTTCTTCTTTCTTGTTATTGTTGTCAGGTTTTCTACAGTGAAGTCTAGGCACTCAACCAAACACACCACGCCTCTATATTCTATCCCGACGCCCTTTCACCCCCTCCACTATGATATGTCATTTCTCACATATTCCTGTTTGAAACAACCTACTCTCCCCCACACTATTATCCGTCTCTGTGTCTATATCTCGTCTCCGTGTAGTGTCAGGTCTTCCTCATTTTTCTGTCCTGTAGGTTTCAGGAAAAGGACTCTCTCTCTCTCTCTCTCTCTCTCTTTCTCTCTCTCTCTCTCTCTCTCTCTCTCTCTCTCTCTCTCTCTCTCTCTCTATATATATATATATATATATATATATATATATATATATATATATATATATATATATTTGCATATCCTTTACAGGACATCGCTGTCAACACCAGCATCTTTCAGCTTTATCTTGATTTCTTGGCAAGATTACGCTCAGTAGTTTGCCATTGCTTTCTGAGCGGCCGGCTCACATACCCCGTAGGTTACCGATGCGATTTGAACCACTGCTGATTCTTACCGTCATCACGTTTACCTACGAAAGTATACGAGATTACGGAGAAAAGTCATAAACTCTAAGCCACGAAGCCGGCCTATTTATATTACTAAAGATATTCTCAATGAATGTCATATCCAGCGTCAGCGTCTTCTCTGCATCTCTTGATTCGCTTGGATTTGTTTAGTTCTCTAAATAAACTCCGTTTGGGTAACTTTTAAATTTTTTTTTTAAAATTTTGCGCAGGTACTAATTTCACCCTTACTGAAACATCCAAATATACCCATGTCCGCAATACGACAGATAATAAACAGCATATTCACACCAACCCTATTCTACCAATCTCAAACTTGGACTTTATCCACATCACACTTTCGCAAAATCAACACCTGCGAGATGAGATGCCTGAGGAGAGCTGCCAACTTAACAATCCGAGACCGAGTAAGAAATGCTGTTATCAGACAGACAGTGGGATCAACACCTTGTGCCACATTTATTGAAAGACAGAAGAATAAGTGATTTGGCCATGTCGTTAGAATGCAACACCAACAACTACCATCATTGTTAGAATGCAACACCAACAACTACCATCACTGGCCTTACATTTAAGCTGGTCTGCGACAAGACCAAGAGGGCGTCCAAGAAGAAAATGGATTGACGACATCAAAGACATTGTACAATCACACGGAATGACACTGTCCAGTGCCGCCCACCGGGCGCTGGAGCGCAAATTATTCTTCCCCACGACGCTTGACGTCAGAAGTGGAAGATGATGATGATGATGATAACTAATTGATGAATGTTTGTAAATTATTAGTAATTGTTCTATCTTTCTCCTTGTTTCTGATCCATAAATCAGTACTGATTGCTTAATTAGTTAAAATTAGTTGCATATTCTTTACAGGACGTCGCTGTCAACCCCAGCATTTTTGGCTGTTTTGATGTCATGGCACGTTTACGTTCAAGTTTGCCGTTGCTTTCTGTACGACCGGCTTCAGCCATAAAAAAAAAAAAAAAATTGTTTGCGTATCTCTTACGGGACGTTGCAGTCACAACACCAGCATTTTTCAGCTGCTGTTGATGTACTAGGCAAGTGTTACGTTCAGTAGTTTGCCATTGATTTCTGAACGACCGTCTCCCATACCAGCACGTTATAACACAACGCGACACGGTCTGCTGCACAAATCCGTCGCAGCTGAGCTTCGAACGCCTGGTACCCGGCTCACGAACTGCGTTCGCAAGCCTTTAGCCACGGAGCCGCTTCACCCATACCATTTCATTAAAAAACCAGAGCAATGCGGTCTGCTGCCAAATCGCCCTCAGCTGTGTTTCGAACGCGGTATGCGGGATCACAAGCTGCGTCTGTAACACCTACGCCACGGAGCCGGTCTAAAGTTGGTACTAGATTTAATTCTGTTTGCCTTCCACGGATGTCATAGTGCTTTGAAAGCCTCTCTCGTCTTTTTTATTCTTATGTTAATATTTCTACTTGTTTCACCATTTGTGTCTTCAGTGCTACCTATATATGTATATCAGACCGCTTCTTGAAGTGAGATTTCACTAACGGATATTGAGCAATCATGGCCTTGATATATTATCATCATATTTGTCTTTTCTCTATAAATTGTTAAATATGCTCGATAGAAATGATTACAATAAGTAATAAATTTACTTTAAAAAAAGTCGCTTAAAAATCGACAGGGTCGACTTCATCGCACCGGGTTTTATCCCATTTGGCTAGGTCCCTTTCAGCAGCGCGGAAAGGTCGCACAAAGCACGAACTCCGTAGCTTTTAGCGACGACCCACAGGAGTCTCCGAAACATTTAACTCGTAAACTGAAGGACGCGGCCCGGAATCGAACCCACAACCTTCGGAGCACGAGTCAAACGGCTTGACCACTTCGCCACAGAGACTCCCAATATTTACTTTCATTTACTTTTAAATTTACTTTCTCCTATCAAGCGTGTTCGATTTATCCTGCATTCGATTTAGTTTATTAAATAGGAGAGAGTTGTCTTCAATGAATTCCAGATCATCAAGCCGCCTTTTCAGAGATGTTGAATTCCATTTTTCGTGGCAGTTATTGCTGTCCTTCATAACCCAGTCTATAGTTAGTAAGTATAATCATATCGTTGGCACATGGCATTCCTGTCGTATTCGGGTTCTTATTTAAACCATATCTGTTAGTTTTCCCCAAAAGAAGAAATTTGCATTTCACGTCATTCTTATGTTACCTTGATTAAGTTAGTGCTTTTCTGTGTGATCCCATAAAGGATCATTAATTTTCAAAGAGACCTAACATCAACGTTGTCAAAGACTTTTTTCATAATCAACAAATCAAATACTTGGCTAATTCTTGGCATTAGTTTGCTTTATTATTATACGTCATATGGCTATCTGGTCAGTGCAGGGTTCATTTGTCTGAAGGCAAGCCTCCGCCAGTTGCTTGTCAGCGGCATTTCTTAATCTCCTCAGAATGATCATTCGTAATGTTTTCAACGGAACTGATAATTTAATAATTCAACTATAATTTTCGCACCCCTGTCGTTTGCAGATTCATTAGAAATCTTTCTGTCCAGTTTGGTGGTATTTATTTAGTCTCACAAACTCTGCTAAATAATGTGTGCAGAAATTCAGCTTATGTCTAAATATTAACTGCTAATAGATTATGTTGGGTACCCTTCTGTATTAACAGCTTTCCCATTCTCTGGAAATTTGATAGTTTAAAAAAAAGAAATTCTTTTGATGACATCTTTCAGTCGATACCTAGCTCAATTGGGGGGGGGGGGGATGTTGGATATCTTGTTGGGAGGAGGACTGTCTTCTGGGAGTGATCTATTGAGAAGTTTCTTGCTGTAAGAACATTCCCATAGATATATTTTACCAGTCCACATGGTTATTTATATTGTTCTTCTAATTTCCTTATGGTGTTATAAAGGTCTATGCTTTTGCTAGATCTGCCTCTCCTGTTAGATATTCTCATTTATCCATTCTTATCCACTTTCTAACGTGTTTACATTTTTCTGTAGATTTTTCATTGACTCTGATTTTAACAGTCATCGTTTTGCTATTGTCTAAATGTTTGAAATTATGATCCTTTCTTATTTAAAAAAAAATGGTTTTCGAGAGTTAGCAATGCTTTATGTTTTTCACTTATTTTGTTCAAGGACCACCAGTACATGATTCGTTCCAAATGCTTGTATCTTGTTTCTAGGAGACATTCGTACTGACTTCGTCTACTGACTGTTGGAGGATCTGATACTTGTTAGAGATTGTGAGTACTAATTGTTTAATAATAAGAAAGAAAGAAGATGAAAACTGAACGAATGCGCTAAGATAAATGATAGCAATATAAAATAATACGAAGTGATGCAGCTTTACAGAGCAAGCGGCATTACTTCGTGTTAATGTATAGTGTTTACATTTCAACCGCTTTACCGCAGTTCCAGTAATTTTATTCATACTTTAAGATAAATGATATGATGATTGTAAACCAAGTTCAAGCAATATTAAGAACGGATTTACAAATGAAAATGTCCGTATAAAAAAGAAAAAAACAACAACATTGAATCAAATTAACCACAAACTAATGAATCAAATACAGTATATAGAAATGCATTAATAAATGTGATGACAATGATTGTGGCTAACTGTAAAACTGACCATCTCTCACTCTGTGGATAATTAAAAGCACCACCGAAGAGAGGACTTAAAGAGGCTAATAACATGAGACATAATAATGATAGTCTTAAAGTAAATACAGAAATACAAGATCGATACAGAATGATTGTGAAAACCACAAACAATGCAATAACTAAAATACACAGTATAAATGAACAATGAAAAATCCTAAATAATAAAAAAAGCTATATCATAGGAAAGGAAACATAAAGCAAAGAAAAAATGGACGACTTAATAAATTGAAAATTGATGGACAAAACAAAACAAAATAAAAATAAAGAAGAATGTGATGTTTTTTTTTTTTTTTTTAAAGGAAATAAGTAGTAAATGCCTAACACAGCAAGAAAATTAGTTAAAGATACAGCGCAACAACGTTGTATTAAATTACATTAACGATACAAAAAGATGCACAGACAAATCATTGAATGGATAGCAACAAAAAAAGAAAACAAAGGATATTTGAAATGAAAAAAGGAAAGGTACTAATTGATTAAGGTGGTGTAATAAAGAATGGAAAGAATATACATGTTGGTGTAACAGAAGAATTAACACAAGCAAGTAATTAGCAGGCCCGTGTATTCTAAACAAAAAAAAAAGTCAACGATCCTATCAAGCGTATGAAGGCAGGAAAAACGGTGAGGTTATAGTGAATCGCAATTGAGAATTTGAAACAGAAGAACAATTTAGAATGCGAATATTAAGTAAGCCGTTGAACTATATCTATAACATTAGATATACCTACTTACGTATATGGCTGAAATCTGTATTTATAGCTCAATCTCTTCCCCCCCCCCCCCCCCCCAAAAAAAAGGAACAATAAAATGCGAATAATTTCTTCGATAAGCACCACGAATCGCATCAGAGACACTTCTACTCAGAGTTATAATGAGCACAACAATAAAGAAACTAGCAATGTAAATCAGTGACGACAGGTGTAGATTTGTGGAAGAGAAAGGTAACAATAATCAATTATACACATAACAAACAGAAATACATAGATCAACTGAGACACAGAAAGACTCATTCTTTTGCTTTATAGAGTATATCAAAATAATAATGTGAAATATATTGAAGTGATGAAAATGTTGGAGGAAGATAAAAGTGTTTGGCAAGATCAGAATTATAAATTAAAATATTTACTAAAAAGAGATCCCAAGAGTTACAATGGAAAACAAAAAGTGCAAATATGAACAGATAAAGCAGTTAGTGGGACAATGTCACCGAATCTCTTCTCTCTTATTTAGCATATATATGTATATATATATATATATATATATATATATATATGTATATATATATATATATATATATATATATATATATATATATATATATATATATATATATATATATATATATATATATATATATATATATATATATATATATAAAGTACTCTTAGATATTGACTCTTAGATCTTAGCTTAAGATACTTTATTTGTTAAGGCACTTTCCATTTTCTGATGTGCAGCTTTTTTGATGCCCTATTCAGCTCTAAATCTCTGTCAGGCATCATCCATCTGATACTATGATTACCCCTGGGTATTTAAAGTTATCATCTTGGTCGAGTATTATCCTTTCTACTGTTATGTTACATTTTTGGTGTTACATTTTTATTTCAGATATAACCATTAATTTTGGTTTGTTGCTATTTTTTCCACTACCGTTTTGCACTCTCTGTTATTACAATATCCTATAGCTGTTGCAGATCTGTATGGTTTTAATTGTCAATACAGTGATATCTGTATTATCAAAGATTGTTTACACTGTTACACGCAAATCATATTCCTGGCTTCTCTTTGATCTCTCTCTCTCTCTCTCTCTCTCTCTCTCTCTCTCTCTCTCTTTCTCTCTCTCTCTCTCTCATATATATATATATATATATATATATATATATATATATATATATATATATATATATATATATATATATATATCATGTGCCATGCCGGAAAGCGTGGGCGGTCATGACTCACCATCTCACTCGATCACCAGAGTCGTGGATCAGCTCTGTGTTCTTCTCTCGACTATACGACGTGGCCAAGCCATCCAGGTATTTACTTCTCTGCCCTCCCCTTATTCTCTTCGCCTCGATCTTGCCAGTGTCACCAAGTTCTCCAATTTATTTCTTCTCATAAACGTGACCAATAAATTGTGTCTGTCTACGTCTAATTTCTCTAATCAATTTACGATTGTCATTTGTCTCCTGTAGTACTTGGTCAGCCGGCTTCGTGGCTTAGAGGTTATGTTTTTCTCCGTAATCTGGTATACTGTCGTCGGTAACGTGATGACGATGAGAATCAGCAGTGGTTCGAATCGCATCGGTAACTTACGGGGTATGTGAGCCGGCCGCTCAGAAAGCAATGGCAAACTACTGAGCGTAATCTTGCCAAGAAATCAACATACTGCTGAAAGATGCTGGTGTTGACAGCGATGTCCTGTAAAGGATATGCAAAAAAAAAAAAAAAAAAAGTACTTGGTCATTGGTTTTTCTGTTTGTCCATTGTATTCTTTGCATTTTCTTCAGAAACCACATTTCCACAGTCATCAGATGTCATTCAGCTTGTCTGCTCAATGTCCACTCTTCACATCCATACAAAAGCACAAGTTCTACGTAGCATCTCAACACTCTTTTTTCTCGTTGCAAATGACATCTGTTTATTTGTCAGTATGTGTTTCATCTTGCAAAAGGCTGCTTCGCCATGGCGATTCTTGTTCTAATCTCTTCAAGGCGTCTCCCATCGGATATTATGACCGTTCGGAAAATATTGTATTGATTCACGTGTTTGAGAATATTCCCATTTACTTGTATATTACATTGTAGTATTTCCTTCTTCTTAGTGACAACCATAATCTGTGTTTTCTTACAATTTAAGTCTAACCCAAGATGTTCACTGTGTGCAAAACTCGCATCTACTAAATGTTGCAGAACCTGCTCATTGTCTGCAATCAATACTGTGTCATCTGCATATCTAATGTTAGTGATGTTTCTTCCTCCAATGATGATTCCTTTCATATTGTCAACATTTCTGAATATATTTTCACTGTACAGAGAAAATATTACACATACCTGTCTCACACCTCTCTTAATAGGCTGATATTGACCTACTTCATTATCAATATTTATGGCAGCTAATTATTTCCAATATATGTTTTAATGAGTCTAAGGTCTTTCCCATCAATTTGTAGATCTATGATTTTTCCATCTTTTGTTTTCAGGCAGCCTATTGATGTAGGTATTCTTTTATTAGTAAGCTCCTGAATTCTTTTGTGCTTTAATTTGGTATTTTTACTATTGTGTATGTGTTTTTTTTAATTTCTATGAAATTATTTTCAAGCCATGCTTCGTTTGCTTCTTTACATAATGTTCTGACTTTCCTGTGGATCTCTTTATATTTGTCAAGATTATTTTTGTTGTGTCTTCTCGTTTCCTTAAGTCTTAAAATTTCTTCAGTCATCCATTTCTTACGACCTACTTTCTTTAATTTTGGGATAGTTGTTTCTGCAGCCAAATTGATTGAATTCTTCAACATTTCCCATTGATTATCCACATCCTAAAATAAGATCTCTAGATCAGACAATACATCAAATCTGTTCTTTACTTATATGCTAAAATTGTCTTTTATTTCCTTGTCATTTTTTAATGCATACAGATAATATTTATTGTTTCTTGGTGTATACTTGACTTTCTTTAACTTAATCTTCAATGTGCCTATAATCAATCTGTGATCACTGTAATGGTCTGAATTTGGAACTGATCTTGTAACTGTTAATGCATTTCGAAATCTTCTGTTAATCAGGATGTTATCGATCTGGTTTCTAATACTGCTGTCAGGACTTCTCCATGTCCATAAACTTCTGTGTTGTTGCTTAAACCAGGTGTTTCCGACAATCAGTTCATGTTCTTTTGCCCATTCTACAAGTCTATATCCTCTCTCGTTTCGTTCTCCAAAACCACGTTTACCTATTGTGAATCCATCACATTGATTTCCTACTTTCGCATTGAAGTAACCCATTATGATGTTTATTTCTGAATTTTTACATTTCCTCAAAGCATTCTCCATGTCATTATAAAATTCTCTACACAATCTTCACTGCTTTCTCCCTTTGAGGCATATATTTGAATGACTTTTATGACATCTAGTCAACAATCAAAATGTACCGGATATGAAAATATCTGATCCTAACTAATTTTGGTGTGCTGAAAACGAAAATGACATTTAAAATGTTGATTGGCTCTAGTTTTCAAAATATATGCTATTAGTTTATTTAATTAAAGTCAATGTGTGTGTGTATATAACCTTTGTAGTTTAGCATAGAAAGCTCTCTTAAGTTTTATTTTCAATTTTGCTCCAACGAGGAAGTGGTCGCTGTGGCACTCAGCTCCTCTATAACGTCTAACTTGTTGTATGTTTGATGCATTTTTGTTGTTAATTAAAATGTGATCTATTTGATTATAGGTTCCCTTGTCACATGATTTCCAAGGTTGTTTATGTATATTGTTTCTTTACAGTCTGGTACTGCTGATCTGCAGTCCTTTGGCTTCTGCTAGGTTGATGACTCTCCATCCATTGTCATTTGAAGCTGTATGTAGGCTTTCCATACCGGGAACTTTTTTATGAGTTTGCTCTCTACCTATTTTTGCATTGAAGTTTCCCAGCACAATCAGGATGTCCTGTTTGGGGGTTTCTTCTATGACATCTTCCAGATCATTATAAAAGTCTTCTTTAATCTTATTTCTCTTCAGTAGGTTCATGTACATTAATCATCGTTATATTTTTCCATTTGCCTTTTATTCGTAATTTACTAATCCTGTCATCAACAGCTTTAAAGTTTACAACGTTCCCCCATAACTCTTTTTGGTGCCAAATCCTGTTCGTAATTCATGTTTATTTTTGGGTGTTTCCTCCATATATTACAATCATTCCATTTTGCTCTAAAGTACCCTCTTCTGGCCACCTTATTTCTTGAATTGCTGTTATATCCATTTTATATTCAACCAGCTCCCGGGTTAGTCATACGGCCGTTCCATCTCGATATAGTGTCCCTACATTCCATGTTCCGAATCTCAAAAGTCCTTTAACGTTCCAAGGTCGTTGTTCAAATAAGTCAGTCCGAATTAGAGTCTTATTTATTTGTTTCTATGATCACTCAGATAGCCCCGAAGTGCTCATCTATACAGATGGATCTGTTGTAAAGCAGCAGAGAAGTGCGTGGGCATTTACAGCCCGTTCAGCGGGCCGAACCGTTCAAGAATCCAGTGGTGCCCACTCTATGACCACGAGCAGCATGACGATGGAGGTGATGGCAGTTACACAGACTTTCATATGGCTGGAATCACAGCATTATACCAACGTGTGTGCACTAAGTGATTCAATGAGCATGATTCAGAAGGTCGAAGCTGGATCTGTACGTAGACAGTGGACTGAGTCGCTGCGGAAGTCTGTTGTCCGCAAAGTCACCTTCATCTTCGTCCCGGGACATGCGGGAGTCGAGGGAAATGAACGAGCTGATAAATTGGCTGGCTCTGCACCCCCTGTAGATGGCCAGCCCATGGATCGTGCCGATGTTATTAACGCCCTTAAAGATATGGCGAGAACAGAGGATGTTGACGCCAGTGATTCCACATCGCTTTCCAGGATGAAAGACCTGGGAGTAAGAATCGGCACAGCCAGACGCGTGAGATACATCGGGAAAACAAAGCGCCTCGTCAACCAACACAGAACTGGCACTATTAGCCACCGGACGCTGATGCATATGCTGGGGGGAGGATCTGAGCACCTATGGACATGTCCGGAGTGCAACGAAGATACCCCAACTGATAACTAAATAACTAAATAACTAACTTATTTGTTTCGTAACAAAATAGTTTTTACAAAGGTGGGGATGTTAACTCCACGCTTCAACCCCCAACCTGGAGGACCAGGGTGTTTCTCTTTGTCTGTTGTCTACCCTTTGACCTCTCCGGCTTGGGAGGCCCTGCTGGTAGCTACGCTACCGCGGCATAGCTCTCAGGGTCATTGAGAAACTCAAGCTCCCCCACCACGACAAGGTGAAAACAATATATATATATATGGCGCAACTGTTGTGGGAGAGTGTATAAGATTTTCTAATGACCAATAAACATATAACTACAAGTTAATGGTACAATCCTATCTATGATTACATCACCTTTGTGTATAAATATCTTATCTCTGATAAAATCTTATCATTAGTTAGTGCATTTGTTCTTATCAAAAGTATCGTAGTTAGAAATACCTACGATATCTATGAACATCGCTGATAATTTTTGTTATATATATGGTGAGGTGACATTTCTATCACAAAAACGAAATATAACTGATTAAGAAGGCGTACAGTTTGTATTTTGTCTTCAGAATCGGAGATCAAGATAAAAACCGGAAGCCACACATTTGCTGAAATACATGTGCAGCACATCTTAAACTGTGGCTGACTGGCAAAAGGTCCACTGATATCTCAACAACTGTAACTGTTGCATGGTCCCTCCAATTGAGAAAGGCATATCAAAGAATAAATATCCAATCATCCCCTCTGTAATACGTCCGGCACCACACGGCGATGACCTACAAGTTCCCAAAGTGCCAGAATCATTTTCAGTTGCTTCCACTGATGAAGAAGAGGGCACTGGTGGTCCTGAACTATCTGCCTCAAGCGACCTAGATTTTTAGCAAACACCGTCCACTAAACCACACTTAACAACCCAAAGTGAACTAAATAATACTTGCACCAGATCTGAATTTGTCGACGAACAGAATGCAACAGTTGCATCTCTTGGCAGACATGTCGTTGAAAATAAATTTTCTGTATTCTCATCTGAATTTGTCGACGAACAGAATACAACAGTTGCATCTCTTGGCAGACATGTCGTTGAAAATTAATTTTCTGTATTCTCATTTGAATTTCTTTACGTCAAACTGGTGCTATCAGTGATGAGCATGGTGAACGATTTCACCAGATCTTTGCTGCTAAGGAGACAAGGTATCAAGGCAATTGGAGCCCTTCAATGCTTGCTGATTACTGTTGGATTGTGACAAGAGACACTTCATCGATTGACCACAAGAAGCAAGCAAAGAAAGCTCAAACAGTGACCGAATAATTACGGAATAGGTCCATGTACCTTTTTAATACATTTTATGTGAAATTTAAATAATGTTTGTATATTTTTGTTAATCATTTTATGTTGACATATCAATTAAGTGAGTATGTAACCACAATTTTATAATGCTAAAGTAGTAAGACTAACTCTTCACTGCAGAGAATTAAACAAGCATACATTATTTGTATTACTGTAATGTAAATTCATCATTTAAGAAACCCATAGCCAATTGGTGAATTTCATTACCATGTTTGAAATTAGCATGTCAAAATCAATAAGAAATACAAATAACTTTTGAACATTTGGTGACTAGTGATATTAATAACCATTACAAACGTTGTGTCAATGAACATATCCGATAATAATAATTTGCCATGGGAACATTAGGTCAAGTGAGTCAACGCCTGTTGGTCACGTTTTGAAAGTGGACAATGAATTAGGCTTGAATCGCTGCGGAGGTCTTCCTGCTCGTTTTGTCAGCTTCATCTTCGTTCATGAACATGCGGAAGTTGAGGGAAACGTAAGGAGCTAATAACATTGCTGGCTCTGCATTTGTTCTCTGATAAACTAAACTGCCACCTGTGAATTGTCGACGTGTCACGGCGGTGGTAGCCGCGCTCTTGTATTCGTATCCATGTACATACACATGTGGACGTATCATATTCTCTTGTCTCATCTTGAAAGTTGATGGATTGGCATTTCTTCTGAATCGATTTCGTGTATTTAATTGGCTGCATATATTGGTGATGATAATAATTGTATGCATTTGTGATTTCGGGAAAAATTTCGCTACTGCTGTTATTGTTGTAGTAACGATAGCGATATTTAATGGTATAGCTTTCGTTGTCTTGAATCCAATCACAACAACTGTCTAGAACAACTCCACTAGTGATAATATTTACAAGGAAATTTACCTGATTTACTTTATTGTAAAGACGTTAACCATCTTCATCACCACCCTTACCATCATCGACAGAGTTATCACTCGTTGGATCACTGGATCTGCACCACAGCATGTTGAATGTGCTCACCTAATGAACATGTCTGTCAGATGTTCTATCAAAATGTATATACCTATATTAACTTGTGGTCACCATTTCCCGGTCGATCAGCACGGTTTGGCGTTAGATATTTACTTTCTCAAAGGCAATTAATGGAATTCTTTTAAATGTAACATAGTAACACATAACAGATACACTTGAGTATCGCGAGAATGGACTGACTACACACAGTTGTTAAAAACAGTCAAAACCAAACTTTGATTTTAAAATGTCAATGAAGACAGTATGGACATGGCTATTATCAATAATAATATACTTTGGATACTAAAACAAACAGCACAGATTTTCGAAGAGAAAAGTAAACATGACTAAACGACCTACCTTGTGGAGTCAGTTCTGCACGCTTCTGCAGGTAGAAACGGAGAGTGGAAACCAGATGTTAAAGGTAAAATGTCTACAGATCCGATCCTTGGAGCTCCAAAAGAAACAGGAGAAGAATTTTTTCGTGGTGAGCAGGATAGCATGTGGCCAGACATCGTAGAAGTAGGCGAGAGTGAATCCAGGCTTGAAATTTGTAGCCTGACACTGTCTGAACCCTTCTTCTCTTCTGTGATATTTCTTTGCTGATGTGTAACATCTTCTTGATTAAGAATCCTGTCTATTCCGAAAGAAAGCTGAGAAGTTCGCTTCCTATCAGACTTGGGGTCCACGCATTTTTCAGCATTGTTATTTGAGAAATTGGAAAAATGTTGCTGCTGGATCACTTGATCGTCTAACTTCATCAACTGACAGTGAAATTTATCTGTGTACACAATAGCTTGTTCAAAGTGAACACTATTTTTGTCATCATCTTCAAAATCACCATCCTCATCTTTAGCCCCAGGTGAAAAACTGACATCAAGGTGTGCCTGCTCTGCTTCAATGTCAAGACTGTGACCATCATCATCATCAACATCCTTGTCATCATCGAAAGTTTTATCGCTAGTTGGTTCACTGAATGTGCAGGAAGGCATGCTGAATGTACTCACCTGGCCAACAAATCAATGAAAAGACCTATCCAAATGTTCACATATCTACTTATCAAATTGCACCAGAGCCGTAGGCAACGTAGACGACATGTAGCTGTATAACAAACATCATTGTTGATCTATCTTAGCGATGTTTGCTAACGGATTCTGTTACCACTGAAACTAACTTCCTGTCGATACAAGGTCTCAAATCGTTGATGTCTTTTGTTTAGCTTACAGTAACTAGAGCTTCCAACTTGTCAGATATACGTGTATTCATTTCCACAACACACACATATATATATATAAATACATCTTTGAATAATGTTCTTTAGATTATTTGCAACGGTGAGCAATCCTTTTATTGTTCGTGTTATTCTAACCAGCTAGAAACCATTAATCTGGAGTATGTTCTTTAAATTATTTGCAACAGTAAGCAATCCTTATATTGTTCGTGTTATTATGACCAGCTAGGTACCATTTAATCTGACCAATTAAATACTATTTCAAAAATAACTTAAATTGTTCTCATTAAACACCGGTTGTTTGTGTGATGATCTAGGCAGCTTGCCAACTATAAACAGCAGAACACATCTATGCAATTTTACAACAATCACAACAGGACACCGTCTACAAATATACGAATCCAGTTTTCGAAGGATTGCCGAGATTCTGAAGGCCAAACTGAATTGTGACGGGGAGTTTTCAAACGATGTCGTTCCCCAGTACAAACTTTGCCACTGACCAGAATTGCTGCTGCATGAAAACAAATTGAGCAATCTAAGTCCAGTTCGACCGTTATTCAGATCCGATCACCCAAGCACGTGAGTCGGTTCTTGTGGCGGATTTCCCAAAGGCATTCGCCAATGAAACGTCCGCGATTGGCCGACGTAATTAGCATCTCATGTAGAGAGTGAACTTCTTTCCCCGATTGGCGTCCGATAATGATCATTTGGGTGGGGCCAGCTCAGACGTGCACCGATACAGATACAGACCGACAGAGGAGAGCATCTGTTTGTTATAGCGCCCCCCTGATCGATATGCGCGCGCGTCAGAAAATCACATTAGTGGCGGTACAAGGGGAAATCATCTAAAAAGGATCCCGCTATTAAAACATGTTAAATTACTGAGCATTTCCCAACAAATTTTTCCTAAGCCCCTTCACGGATATTAACGTATTCTGGAATTATCGTTTTGTACAGCCAATCTTCTCTTGTTGCCACCAGCATTTTCATTTTATTGTCTTTTTTATCTCTCCCGTGCTGTTGTTTAAACACACACTCTCTCTTTTACTCCCGATATCTTTTCTCTCTCACATCTCCGTCAGTGTATTAATTTATTCTTTCTCCATGCGTGTAATAATGAAGATTAAACGCACATTAATTATTTGATAATGTTTTTTTTTTTTATTTGGCTAGCTTTCGTCATTGACAACAATGGACATGAATGGGTAAATGATTGTTATTGGCTTTTCAGTTAAGAACTCGGGAATTGAAAATATTAGCTAAGCAAATTTAGGGGAAAATAAGAAAATAAAATACGAGAATGGAGATATAAAATCATGTAATGTAGCTAAAAATGGATTTAGAAGAAATGTTGTTCAAAAGCTGCATCCTCAAAGCGTCAAGAAATCAGCAAGAAAACCTACTCAAATTGATGTGATGAGAATCGCGAAAAGCCACAAATACTACAATATTGTACAATAAACAACGGTATAGTAGAAATTAATGCAACAGCAGAGAAAGTCACACAGAAACAAGTAGAGAATGGTAACGAGAGAAAGAGAGAGAGAGAGAGAGAGAGAGAGAGAGAGAGAGAGAGAGAGCGTAGAGAGAGAGAGAGAGAGAGAGAGAGAGAGAGAGAGAGAGAGAGAGAGAGAGAGAGAGAGAGAGAGAGAGAGAGAGAGAGAGAGAGAGAGAGAGAGAGAGAAAGCGAGAAAGGCAGAGGGGAGGAGGGGGATCATGTATCTTGGGCGACGTTATTAGATTAGAGGGATAAATAGCGTCGAGTGAAATTAATATTTGGGGTTATATTTTCCGGAGTATCCGGTCCCAGGATGCTATTTTCCCCTGTTACTGGTTCTGTATTGTGATGTCGGATGTTCATCTTTACCATTGACAAAACTAGAATCTGCCCTTGTCATTCCCGCCCTGATGTTATTAACAGCGTCGTTTCTCGTACATTATAATGCCACAAGATCGTTCGTTGCTGGGCAAGGAGTATGATGCACTTGGAAAGGAGTATAATGAACTATTTCAGGGGTATGATGAACTAGGTGAGGAGTGTGGTGGACTGGGTAAAGAGTATGATGGGATAACAAATTATTTGAACACTATACAGTTTAATTACTAGTGTGTAATAAAACATCTGGAATTCCACGCGTTTCTACAGATTTATTCTGGGACAGCAGTGTCAATAAACCAACATTGTAAAATACTCAAGATGGACATATTAACGGCGGAAGTAGAGAAGGCTGTTAAATGATGAAAACATTTAAAGGCTGCAGGTCCTGAGAAGATCACGGAAATGATAAATTCCTTATCCAACTTTGACATCGATACTATCACATAATAATGAAATGATTTATATAATACTGGGTATTCCTCCAATGATTTGAAAACATACATTTTCATAACACTACCCAAGAAGCCAAGAGCTGTTGATTGTGAGGATAACAGAACTATTAGTGTAATGAGCCATAATATTAAGATACTCCTCAAAGTAATACAAGAAAGATTTAAAAATAAAATAAAAATAGAAGCAACAATCTGTTTGAGAATGTTGACTGAAAAATAGATAGCAGTTCAGGAAAATATATATTTATGTTTTATAGACTGAAGAAAGCTTTTGATAGAGTACAACATGAACGACTAATGACACGCATTCAAGATATAGGAGTAGACGGAAAGGACATCAGACTTATTCGTAACTTGTACTGGGAACAAGTGGCATCAATTTCATACGGAAATAATTTTTCGTCGCCCATTGATATAAAAAGAGGAGCACGACAGGAATGCGCGTTGTCCCCAAGTCTCTTAACTTATACACATAAATAAGTTATAAACAAGTCGAGCTGTCTGAACTTGCTTGCTTGCTTGTGTTCGTTGGATTGAGCTCCAACGCGAAGTCCTGTATGTCGGATGAAGGCATCCTGTTGTCCAACATGAGTGTGATATCATACAGGACCTGAGGTTTGCGTGAGTATCCGTTGTCCCATGTCTGGCTTATTGGTGTGCAGACTGGTGGTTCCTCGCCGTACAGGCAGACACTCTCCAACTTCGGAGGAATCGGCGATCCTACTGACTTTAGCCAGGACCCCGAATGGACCTGTTGCCCGGGACGCTCGACGAGGACGCGTCAATAAGTCTTGGCCAGTATATAACCCGGCCCTGGTGTCTTGGAAACACCTCTGCGTCCCGCTGCCTGGACTTAACATCAGTGGAAGAATCATAAACAATCTTAGGTATGTTGACGATACCGGGTTACGAGCAGAAAGCGAGAAAGAGTTACAAGACCTAGTGGAACAAGTAAATAGGCATAGTGCAGAATGTGGCTTAGATATTAATACACCCCCCCCCCCCTTAAAAAAACAACACACACACCAGAAACTATGATAATTATCAGTGGAAAGGAGAGGTCATCAATGAACATAAGAGTAAACGGGAAGATACTAGAACAAGTAATAAGTTTCTCCTATCTTGTACATGTTATAACAGATGATAGAAGAAGTGAAACAGAAATCAAAAAAGAGAATAGGAATGGCCAAAAATCTTTCAACATCATGAAATCAGTATTAACTTATAGAGAGATTAACAACGCATTAAAAATGAGAATTGTCAAATGTAATGTATATTCGACTCTACTGTTTGACGCGGAAGCCTGGACAATGAACAAGCAATTAGAAAGTCGAATAGAGGCCCCAGAGGTGTGGATATACAGAAGAAAATGTTGTATTTCATAGGAAAAAAAATAAAATACAGAGGTTCTAAGAAAAACCGGATATGACAAGAGTGTTAATGAAAGAAATAAAAAAGAGGAGGTGAAATATTTTGGCCATGCTAAAAGACATATCACTCCTATAAAAACCATGCTAGTGAGTCAGGCTGAAGACAAGCGAGCAAGTATAGACAACGATACAAGTGGAAAGATAACGTCAAGAGATGGACGAAATGCAATCTCTACGGGCGACAGGGCGTGAGACAGACAGTGTTGGAGATCCATTGCAGCCAACCTTCATTGTGGAAGCGGAACCTGATTGAGTTGGGTGATACTGCTGCTTTGTTCCACCCTCTTGTATATTGAGTTGGGTGATACTGCTGCTTTGTTCCACCCTCTTGTATATTGAGTTGGGTGATACTGCTGCTTTGTTCCACCCTCTTGTATATTGAGTTGGGTGATACTGCTGCTTTGTTCCACCCTCTTGTATATTGAGTTGGGTGATACTGCTGCTTTGTTCCACCCTCTTGTATATTGAGTTGGGTGATACTGCTGCTTTGTTCCACCCTCTTGTATATTGAGTTGGGTGATACTGCTGCTTTGTTCCACCCTCTTGTATATTGAGTTGGGTGATACTGCTGCTTTGTTCCACCCTCTTGTATATTGAGTTGGGTGATACTGCTGCTTTGTTCCACCCTCTTGTATATTGAGTTGGGTGATACTGCTGCTTTGTTCCACCCTCTTGTATAGTATGCCGACTTCAAGCTCATACCTTCTCCATACGGATGAGGATAGTTATTTCGCCTTTACCTCGTCTATTGATCCATCAGTGTCCAACTAGGAGTTAAAGCCCTAACCTTCCATTGGATTACTGGGAAGAATAGGGCCCACCACGTAAAGGTGAGGTAGATTGGAGCAGAGAGGTTAAGTGACATGAGGAGTATTGTATTGCGCTTCATGCTCCATTAAGACTCCACTTATTAAATGATTGAAAATATAGCCACTTGTTCTACACATGAATGTTATTTAGAGAATATGTCATGTTATTTTATCTCCTGGTTTTTAGCAGAATGACAGAATCTTTGAATATGTCACTTCACAAGAAATTATACAACTTTCTTTCTTTAAACATGTCACGCAACAAAACAAAAAAAATTTACACAGTTTTATTTCTTTGAACATATCACTTCACATAAAGCTAGGGTAGCTCTGTGGCTGCTCATGAACTTATTCTTATGAAATGAATGTAGAGATTTCTCTCTGACCTTTTCATCCCTATAATAGTTTTGCAAGAAATAGTTTTTGTATTCAAGGTAGTTCTTGAAATGATAAGAATGTTCCCAGATGTGCTGCCAGTTACGGTCAAGAATTACTGCTTTGCAGCTGCCAAAGGATCTGTGATATGCACAATTTGCACACAGGACTTGCATATTTTCCCGTGTATTCGAAAAGACTGCGTATCCGATCCATCATATAACAATAAGTAACTTGCTTTGTGACTTATAGATTCGTCGTCTGCCTCTAGGGGTTGTATGACTTACATGTATATCCTTCACCACTATAGGACAATATGACTAAGTGGTATGTGGTCTATCTCTAGCGGTTTGTGTGACTTTGTGAAATGTCGTCCACCTTTAGGGGACTGAGTGACTTAGAGGTATGTTGCTTACGTCTAGGTGACTGTGACTTAGTGTGATTTATCGTCCACCTCTATAATACTATGTGACTTAGCGGAGTGTCGTTCACCTCTGGGGGGGGGGGGTGCTTTGTGATTTAGTGATATGTCGTCCACGTCTATAGTACTTTGAGATTTAGTGGTACGTCGTTCTCTTCTATATTTCTATGTAACTTAGTAGTATGTCGTTCACTTGTATAGTTCTATATGAGTTAGTGGTATGTCGTTCACCTCTATAGTTCTATGTGACAAAGGTGTATGTCGTTCACATCTATAGTTCTATGTGACTTAGTGGTATGTCGTTCACATCTATAGTTCTATGTGACATAGTTGGATGTCGTTCACATCTGGAGAATGTGTGACTTAGAGGTATGTCGCTCACCTCTGGAAAACGCCACAATATTCTTTCTATGGTATGCCTGGATGTTTGTTTTCCCACTGTGAGATGGAATGAAAGAGGTTGCAGACTTGTACAGTAGGCAAAAGAGGAAGATGTGAATATTGGAAACACCTGGCATAAACAGCACCCAAGGAGACTATGGACATGAAGGAGTCATGATCATAAGATCAAAAATGAGATTGATTACATTCTCATCATTAAAAGATTTCGAAATTCCTTTAAAGTTGCAAAAACTATACCAAGCGCAGACTGCTACAGCGATCATAGATTAGTGTTAAGCAATATACATATATATTTAAAGAAAGTAAAAAATACACAAAGAAACACAGAATTTGATCTACGGGCACTGAAGACTGATTAGATAACAGATAAATTAAACGTAGAGGTAAATAACAGATCTGATGCATTGTCCGATACGGAAATATTATTTCAAGATGTCAAGGACCAATGGGAAATATTAAAGAAATCAATTAACTAAGGTGCAGAAACAACTATCCAAAAAATTAAGATAATAGGACGCAAGAAATGGATGACGAAAGACATCTTTAAACTCATGGAAATAAGAAGAAATAACAAAAATAACAAGGAAAAATATGTAGAGATTCACAGGAAAATTAGGAAGCTATGCAAAGAGGCAATAGAAACATGGCTTGAGGAAAACTGCAAGGAAACTGAAAACCAACAAAACACCCGGAATACCAAATTAATTCACAAAAGAATTAATGACATAACTAACAAAAGAACACCGGGTTGCCTAAAAACCAAAGATGAAAACAATCATAATAGAAAAAGATCAGATTTTACAAGCGTGGTCAGATTATGTGAAAGACCTTTATGATGATACAAGAGAAGAACAAATATGAAAACTAGCACGACCCCGGGTACAGATAACATCACAATAGAAATGATCAATGCATTAGAAGAATATGGAATAGATAAAGTCACCAGACTGCTGAACGTACAGATAACATCACAATAGAAATGATCAATGCATTAGAAGAATATGGAATAGACAAAGTCACCAGACTGCTGAACGCAATATATGATACTGGAGATATACCTCCTGAATTATGTAATTCTATATTTATTGCAATCCCGAAGAAATCAGGAACCTTGGAATGTGATCAACATCTAACAATTAGTATAATGGGCCACACAAAGATTTTGCTGAGAATTATCATGCAAAGAGTTAGGAAGAAAATACAACCCCAAATAGGAGAAGAACAATGTGGGTTTGTAGAAGGCAAGGCCACAGTAAATGCTGTGTATATACTGAGAACAGTAATTAAACGTTCTATAGAAGTAAACAAAGATCTATATCTTTGCTTTATTGACTACACAAAGGCTTTCGATAAAGTGAGACATGTCGACATGATAAGGATGCTTGAAGATCTACAACATTGATGGAAAAGACCTTATACTTGTAAAAAACATACATTGGAAACAACAAGCTGTCACCAGAATTGATAATGATGTAGGTCAATAATCAGCCTGTTAAAAGAGATGTGAGACAGGGATGTGTAATGTCTCCAGATCTTTTTTTCCTGCACAGTGAAAATATTTTCAGAAGTATAGAAGATATGGAAGGAATCAACATTGGGGGAAGATACATCAATAACATTATTTATGCAAATGATACAGTCAAGACTGCAGACAATGAACAGGACCTGCGACATTTAGTAGATGTGGTTGTTGCACACAATGAGCAACTAGGGTTAGAATTGAATAGTAAGAAGACACAGATTATGGTCGTCACTGGGAAGAAGGAAATACCACAATGTAATATACGAGTAAATAGGCGATGGGCATAGGCGAGACAGACACACGGAGCTGATCCACAACTCTTGTGATCGAGTGAGATGGCAAAACATGACTGCACACGCTTATCGGTATGGCACACGATGGATGGATGGATGGATGGACTGTGATATGCCATCCAATGCTAGGGAGAAAGTTCCGTGATGTGAGATTCTTCTCGTGTGATGTAGAAGTGCATACACTATCGTCTGTTTTATCCATCTTTATCCGAGAATACTAGACATACAGTCGACACCTGTGGCCCGAGAGAGTGTATGGGAGGGAGGCCGGGGTTTATAACTTCCTCAGTTTCCTTATTTTGTTTTCTTTTGCTTTCAATACCAAGCTGTCATCCCATTGTAATCTTCTACCTCTTCATTCTTGTTGTATTAACTCACTAAGATTGTCTCAGGTGTCACAGGTTTCTTTAATCGTGTCCACTTTCCATTCTCACTATGTGCCTCTCGTGTCTGCCCGTGCTAATTCTTACTCCCAAGTCTTTTAATGTAGACAACGATGTAGATTCACTGTTGTCACGGTCTTCCGGTCTCGACATCTCTCTAAGGGCATTCATAATATCGACACAATCCATAGGCCGGCTATCTGCAGGGGATGCAGAACCCGCAGCGATTCAAGCCCAATTCATTCTTCACTTTCAAAACGTGACCAACAGGCGTTGACTCACTTGATCTAATGTTCATGATAATCTTACTTTGTGAATTTGTGGAAATTATTATCTGACAAGGAGTCATGGTATGGCACTCTAGCCTGCCAGTTCGGTGGTCGTATGTTCGAATCCTCATGGAGGTAGATTTGTTAAAGTTTAACCTAGGCTCCCAAGTTGGTCCAGTTTAACATTATTATCAGGAAATGTCCGGGAAGCAAAGACAACCGACGTGATATTGACCGTATAACCCATTGATTGTCGGTTTGTCTGTAAAATATGGGACCAGCACCATATAACCATATCACCCCAAGCATGTAAAAGGATCCCCAACGTTTACTTTATTAACTACAAGAGTTGTAGTGGGTCAGTTTGAACAGGATGTTTATCTCAGGTTTCGTTCAGGAAATCCACATTGCATAAAAGTTAGTTGTATGCCCTTAACAAAACGTCGCAGTAAAACCCAGAATTTATTGGCTGTTTGCGATTTTTAAGTAATTTTATCTTCAGTACCTTACCATTGCTTTCTGAACGACCGACTAACACTCATCCCATTGTGGATATCACCACAAAGTAAATGTGCTTCTAAAATGCCCGAGGCTGTCTTCGAACTACGTATGTCGGGATTGTGAAACTTTGTTCACTAACCTAAGCCGTCCAGGAGCAATGGCAAACTACTTAACGTAAACTTGCTAAGAAATCACAAACAGCCAAAAACAATGGGGTTGACTGCCACTTCCCGTAAAAGGATATGCAACGAACCCTAAGCCACAGACTCCGTTTACACTGCATAAACCTCCAGTTAAACGAATATTTCAAAAAAATAAAGCACTACCTTACATAAGATTCAATGATTATTCAAACAATACCAGTGAAATGACCAGCAAAACAAAGCCCAGAGCGGAGTAAGGAGGCTAAAGCAATCAGCGCACATATCGGCCATTTCGTTTTGTTCTAATGACTCCACAGAGAGACAACGGGGTAAAAGTTTCCTCAGTTTCACGTGGCTTCCGTCCGGAGGGGAATCGCGTTGCGCTGCCACATGATTCAATTAATTGGGCGAAGCCAATATCTAAATCGAGTCGTGAGATAAAAATTACAGCAATCACGAACTGATCACTGGGTCAACTCGGCCACCAGGGGCAGTTGGAGCATGTAATGAACGGTCGCGTGGTTTGAACGCATAAACCGCCATCCGTCTAATGAACGGTTAGGTTGGTTAGTGCAAGGTCTGGAGTGGGTACAATAAAGGAGGTAGTTACAGTTAGTTGCATATCCTTTACAGGACGTTGCAGTCAACACCAACAGTTTTTGCTGTTGTGATCTCTTGGCAAGTTTACGTTTAGTAGTTTGCCATTGCTTTCTGAACTACCGGCACTCATACCACTTCGTAAAAAAACCAACGCATCGTGATCTGCTGCCAAATACGGGATCACGAACTGAGTCCGTAAATTCTTTGCCACGGAGCCGGAATAGGAGGTAGTACACATGTGATAAATTTACTTTCCTTTGTGCGTTTTGTCGGCGTCGCTGGTGAAGGAGTAGTGAACGCGATTCGAGATCCTGCATACAGTGTTCGAAATCAGCTGCAGGCGAATTGGAAGCAGACCGTCTTGTGTTGATGTTTAACAATGGTTTGAGCGTCGGTCGTTCAGAAAGCTATGGCAAATTACTGAACGTACACTTACCTAGTACATCACAAACAGTCAAAAAATGTCGTGGTTGATAGTGATGCCCTGCAAACACTGATGTGACTAACTAACTTGTATTTGTTATAAATAGTTATACCACCATATATAGAAGGCAGTAAGTCAAATGGTTTGGCCATGCAAGTAGGTACAAACTAACAGTATACCACAACAAGCAATGATGTACAGACCAGAGGAAGACAGAGGAAGAGGCCGACCATCTAAATGATGGACGCAGGGAAAAACAGAGTCCATGGGAATATCGATACATGAAGCCCATAAGCGGGCACTCTCCCGCTGTTTATGCTTCACCTCGATACCGCAAGGTACAAGAGGAACAAGATGAGATGAGTTATGCCCGGTTATTTAGTCCGAGTAATGATATCATATCCAGGTGAGGAACACAGCTGCGCGAGATTGCGTCGCATTGGTTACTTACCGGGTATGTGAACCGGTCGCTCAGAAAGCAATGGCAAACTACTTAGCGCAATCTTGCCAAAAACATCAACAGCAACTGAAGAATGCTTGTACACACACACACACACACACACACACACGCACACACACCCACACACGCACACACGCGCACACGCGCACACGCGCACACACACACATACACACACACACGGACACACTCTCCCACACCATCACACTCTCTCACACCATCACACACACACACACACACTCACACACACGCACACGCACACACACCCAAACACATCTTCAACTCTTCCCTCCAGCATGGATTTTACATGAGAGGTATGTCTGGACGAGCTATTTTACTTGTCTCTTTTTCACGTCTTTCTTTTAATTCGTAGCCTCACCTGAACCTTAGCTTTGGACTGTTTTCGTTTCCACGTTGACGACATATTCTTCAGTATGTAAACACCTGCAGCGAGTTTCCAGTTGTGTGTTCATTGTCCACTTGTCTGCTTCTCAGGGTATTCGTGAAGGCAGGCGAGTAAATGGCAGACGTCCATACACGAGGGAAGATAACAGCATGAGATGGACGAATAGCAGCAGCCTGTCGGAGTCTACAACCAGGACGAGATACGGAGATTGTTGGAGATCCAATGCACCCAATCTTCATTGTAACACAGCACATTACTGATTGATTGTGTATCACATGAAACGGTCCGAACTTAATTCGGGTGTACCAGAAGTGACCCAAGGTGGGAAATATAACTATTAAAGGGGGGGGGGAAGTTGGGGGGGGGGGGGTTAAAGGGTTTAAAGGCAAGATGTCGACTTCATTGCATCCTGCTTTATCACATATGGCTCGGTCTCTTTCCTCGGAGCGACCTGCCGAAAGTGTCGGACAAAGCTCGAACTCTGTAGCTCCAGCGACGACTACCAGGCATTTACAAGAAAACTGTAATCGTGAACGAATGACAGTCAAGAAACAAACTCATGACTTTCGAAACGCAAGGCAGGTGGATTAAACACTTCGCCACGAGACACCCGAAAATGTGACTCTTCAGATGAGGATTGAACTCACAACCTACTCACATCTCTCCCATCTTCAACACAGGGAAGGTACTGTCTATAAGTACGGCGCTCTAACCGATTGCCTCTCTGGACCTCCACCAGTATTTGGCTGCGAGTGTTCATTTGCGAATGCAAGAGCTCATGGCCGGTAAATTTATGCAACGATGTAGGTAATTTTGAAGGAAGACAATAGATTCTTAATGAAATTAAACAATTTACCGAAGTTACAAAGTAGGTTTACCATCCTCTTGTGACACGAAAACAACCAATAGAAATAGTGTACACGAGGGGACGTCAATAAGTAAGTAACAAATGGCTGTAGAAAAATAACTAAATATGATAACAACTTGAAACCAGTTTATTTTTATACATACATTGTCCCTTTATTTCTCAACATAATTTTCACCAACATTGATACACTTATCCCATAGTTTTATCAGTCCTCCCAAACCGGCTGCGTAGAACAGCGTGCTCTGTTTTCTAAAAACGATTTCACTTCACAATCAACTTCTGCGTCATTCGCGAAATGTCTCCCGCCTAGGTGGGTTTTCAGTGGACCAAAAAGGTGGAAATAGCTAGGGGCTAAGTCGTGGCTGTAAGATAGATGTTCCAGAACTTTCCACCTTAGTTGATTAATTTTCTCTTGAGTTAATCGAGCCGTATGTGGTCTAGCATTGTGATGAAGAAGCAACACTCCTCTGGTCAGCAGTCCTGGACGTTGTCTTCGAATTCCATCATGAAGCATCGATAGAACTTCACAGAACCCTATTGCAGATGCTACAGAGTATATCGTTATTCGCCTGTCACCTCTAATTATCTCCTCAACCCGTTGCACGGATGCTTCTGTTGCAATCTCAACAGGACGACCAGATTGATTTCATCAACAATTTTAGAGCGTCCTTGAGAAAGATTTTCTACCCAGCTATGCACCGCTTTACGGTACAAACATTTGTCAGCATAAACAGGAAGCATTTCCTTATGAATGTCTTTTGCAGGCAGTCCTTTTGCCCACAAAAAACGCACAACAGCACATTGCTCTTTGGTTGTACACGCAGTAAGTACGGTAGCCATTTTGTTTATGCGCTGTGCATGAGACACCTACGCCACCTGACGAACGGGAATATAAAGTCCTATGTTGCTGTCACCTAATGACACCTGTAGAAAACACCAACTACATTTACCTGCTATCCCACAGAACTGTGTGACTTATTTATTGACTCGCCCTCGTACATGACATCACAATGACACGGGGACATATAATATGTCAAGGGACATAACTGTGTAAATATACAGAACTTTGTACAAAGAAATAACTTCCCGTTGAACACAACCACTGTGGTTGATAATTTAAAGCGTTAGCGATGTTGATAGGGAACTGCACTGATAATGTGGTGAGCACGGCCAAACAAAGATCCGCTGCCTGGACTCGACGCCTGTTACGTGAGAGAAAAACCGGCCATTATTTTCTCTGTCAATTTCTCTGTCCATTAAGATCAGCGCCGTCCTCCCTGGCGAATGTTTAACGACTTTCTCCGTAATCCCGTATATTCACGTGAGGAACACAGCTGCGCGAGATTCGGCAGCGGTTCGCGTCGTGTTGGTTACTCACGGGGTATTTGAGCCGGTCACTCAGAAAGCAATGGCAAACTACTGAGCGTAATCTTGCCAAAAACATCAACAGCAGCTGGAGAAAAAAAAATGCTGATGTTGACTGCAACGTCCTGTAAGGGATATGCAACTTAAAAAAAATAATTCAGATCTGCAAAATGGGATAGCCTTATCTCCCCGGGAAGATTAACCCCGTCAACAAATGCCCGCAGAATTAGGATGTGCCGGCTTAACGGTGCAAGAACGCAGCTCTGCTGTAAACGGGCACAACGCAGTCACGTCCGAAAAACGTCTCCGGATGAACGCTGAAGAAGAAGAAGATAGCCCTATCTCATCATAGACGCATAGAAATTGATTCAGGACAAATTATTATTATTATTATTATCATTATTATTATTATTATTAGACAGTTTAAATTGCCGTTGAAATGCGTATGGCGTGTAATTCAGCTTGAAGAATTGATCTCATTGCTTTAGTTTATGTTGTGTGAATCCTGGAGTATGTACCTGACGAGTTGCAGCGACATCAGCCAGGCAATAAACTATGCAACTAATTGTTTATGTCTTGGCTATTTAAATTCACTGCGAGAAAACATTGTTTAAAGACTCGTAAATTGTTTCAAGCAATTAAAATGGGCACAATACTTGAACACTTAAAAGAACGGGAAACAATTATACATTGTCTATGAAGAAACCCTTAGTTCTTTAAAGAGTAAAGGTAAATGTCGTGGAACGATTTCTAAAGAACTTTTACAGTTTACCGAAGTTATAAGGGATAAAAGCAAACCGTAATAATTTATTTGATTATAAGGGCCCATGAAACTACAGACGAAATTCAAAGAAAAGCGCTGATCACAGTCCCCGGAGTTCAAATCACATATCCCCACGACGCTTAATGAAAAAAACTGGAACATACACACACCAAGTTATAAAGTAGTTTTCCCTTCGTCTTGCAACATGAAAATTACCAATAGAAACAGTATATGGATAAAATTACAATTTGTGTGTGTGCACATCCTTCTTTTACAGGACATCGCAGTCAACACCAAAATTTCTGCCGCTGTGATCTCTTGAAAAGTTTACGTTCTTCTTCTTCTTCTTCGTTCATCCGGAGTTTTTTTTCGGATGTGATTGCGTTGTGCCTGTTTACAGCAGAGCTGCGTTCTTGCGCCGTTAGGCCGACACATCCGACTTCTGCGGGCATTTGTTGACCGGGTTAACCTTCCCGGGGGTTTCTTAGGACGTTTGAATCTCACTGTTGTGGTGTTATCCCCCATCCCAGCTGGTCCATATAGAACAGCCAAAGATCCTGGTCAGCCCTCAAGGGAAGGCAGGGGCAGACCATGGGCATTCCCCGCCATCCAAGGAGGCTTCCATACTTGCAGAGCCGATACATAGCGCTCTGGTACTGGGCTCACCCAAGGAATCGTCACGTCCAGCACATGGCTGCTTAGCCTCACTTCCGTATATTGGGCCTTCCGTTCACCATAGACTGTTCTTCCGGAAACCAGAAGTATGCAGTCTGCAGATGACATCCACACAGTTAGCTTTCGATTCGGACTTTCCATGTAATGGATTTGCTAGCCAAGCAATATTCCATTTCGTGCCACTAGGACACTTTTCCACCTTTTATGAAGCCCACACAGTGGGCTTTTGATTCAGACTTTCCACGTAATGGATTTGCTATCCAAGTGTCAGAGTCCAGAAAGGGTACAGTGATGCAGTGACATCGTTACGCCCGCCAGGCGACTTAGCTCCCAGCAGGGATGCAGCAACTTCGTTACGCCGCCAGGCGAGTAATAGTTACCGGCCTGCAAGATTGCTGGCTGACGAGCGACCAGCGGTCAGGCCAGGACGACGCAAGACGCACGCATGCCTCGTGACGCCACGTCAGGTGGGAGGCAAGTTGCGAACTAGCGGCAGACAGCTCTGGGACTTCGACTCGGACAGACGTATGATGAGAGAAAGGCGTTGTGTGGTTTTCTGTGCGTGAATGTCGAGTGTCTGGACATCTTGAGAGTTAGACCTGTGCGCTGTATTGTGGATGTAAGTGTATTGTAGTATTAAGTATATATTGTTGTGATCATCGTTCTGTATTTGATATGTGAATAAATCCATTGAACGGTGTGTCGTTGAGTCTTACGTCAAATCACGTTGTACTTGTACTGTCTCACATGTGTTAGGTTAGCGAGCCAAGTTTAAGACCCTGACACCAAGCAATATTCCATTTCGTGCCATTAGGACACTTTTCCACCTTTTATGAAGCCCACACAATGGGCTTTTGATTTGGACTTTCCACGTAATGGATTTGCTATCCAAGCAATATTCCATTTCATGCCTCTGGGTCTTCATGCACCTTTAAATGTCAACCTGTATATAGTTAAAGTAATCTGCGGTCAACTTTAGCTTGTTGATATCTCCATAGAGCTTGTCCTCAAATGAGGCAGGTGTGGGCCAAAATATCTTTCTCTGTTCTGCATACGTTGGGCAATCCTGCAGCAAATGTTTTGCTGTCATTTTTCCAGTTCTACAATTACATTCATCGGTATCTCCTATCTTTAGTTTATTGAACAAGTGGTATTTCAGCCTGTTATGTCCTGTGCGGAGTCTGAAGATTGCTACTTGTTCTCTTCGGTCGAGTTTGTAATATGCATCATCCTTCTGATGGCCTGGATGCTCTGATTCCCATTTGGTTCTATAAGTGCTTTTTATCAACCTCTTTGCCTCATTATAGGTTATGTCTATGTCAGGCTAGTGGTAGTCGTCCGCCCTCTTTTGCCAGTCTGTCAGCCTCTTCGTTTCCAGGTATACTGCAATGTGATGGGATCCACTGTATTACAACTTTTTTGGATTTCTGGCATAGACCATGGAGTGCTGCTCTTAGGTCAGTTAGTTCTGTGCTGTTATTGCTCTTCAGTATTGAGACAGCTGACTTTGCATCTGTGAAGATAGCTATTTGCTTCTCTTTATTTTCCTCCATCAGGAGCATTTCTGCTGCAGTTTTCAGAGCCTCTACCTCCGCTTTGAAGTTACTTGAAAATTTTCCAGTTGCCATTGAATGTGTTTTTTTCGCTCCATTTTTTAAATTTAGGAGAATTCCTCCTCCTCCATTCTCTATTGAATTTTTGGCTGATCCATCTGTATATGCATGGGTCCAATTCCTGCTTGGGTAATGTTCTTTTATGTAGTTTAGGGTTATTTCTCTTCTTTCGGTTTCATGCTGAGTGTTCTTTTTCTCAATACCAGGAATGTTTTCTATCATCTCAGGCAGTTGCTGCTGTCTCCAAGCTGGGAACTTGTGTGCATTGTGTATGGGCTTGACTGTTGATATGTTAAGAATAGGATCTGACCTAATCCTTCGTTTTGCAGTTTCTACAAAGTTGCTACGCTTCAGTCTTCCCTTTCCAAAACCATTAAATCTGTTGTACATAGGGTGGTCTGTCAATCTTCTAAATTTTTCTGCTTGTTGCTGGGCTCTGCTATCTCTTCTATCCTGCATTGGTTGTAAACAAGTGATCTTTTCTAATTCATTAATAGGCGTTGTCTTCAGGCTTCCAGTTATGATTCGCATTCCTTGATTTTGGACTCTACTTACTTTGTTAAAGTTTGACTTAGCTGCTGTTGCCCAAGCTGCAATGCCATATTCCAGTACTGGCCTCACCCGTCCAGTATATAACTTCTTGAGAACTTTCTCATCTGCTCCCCATGTTGTACCAGCAAGCTTTTTCATGATTGCCATTCTTTGCCTTGCTCTTGTTCGATTTTTCTCAACCGTGTGTCTTCCATGTCAGGCGACGATCAAAGGTGACTCCTAGATAGTTTGGATTTTCTTCATGGCGCAATATTTTTCCATTCAATACCAGCTTAGGTTGCTGAGTTTTAGTTGAGAGGGAGAACACTGTGCATGTTGTTTTCTCCTCACTTATCTTCACTAGCCATGATTTTGACCAGTCCTCTAGCGCTAATAGGGCTTGCTGTATTCTGCTGTTAGCTGTACTAATATATTCTTCAGATGTCCATATGGCTAGGTCATCTGCAAAGGATGATGTGTGTACTCTGGCTGGAAAATTTTCCGTGATGTCGTTTATATATGCTAGGAATAATGTTGGTGAAAGAACTCCTCCTTGGGGGACACCTTGCTCCAACAGCATCATTTTGCTGGTTTGTCCTTGTACTTTTGTCCTGGCAGTTCTGTTCTCAAGGTAGTGGCTGATCCATTTGTACATTTTCCAGCAAACATGCATTTTTTGCAGTTTTACTTTCAGTCCTTCCTTCCATACTTTATCAAATGCTTTTTCTAAATCTATCCAGACTGCTAGTGTGTGCTTTTTCTCTTGGAAGGCATCCTCTATTTCCTGAGCTATATAGGTTATTTGATCTTCAGTAGATCTGTACTTTCTGAATCCTGCTTGGTGAGGTGTTAAGAGTTGGTTTTCTTCCAGATGCCATGTTAGCCTGCCATTGATAATGCGTTCCATTAATTTTCCTACACAGCTAAGAAGACTGATAGGTCGATAGCCATTTGGTTCTTCCAGGTCTTTTCCTTTCTTTGGGACTGGTATTAGTATAGCTTCCTTCCATGCCTGTGGGACTATTCCCCTCTTCCAGCTGTAATTTAGGACTGCTAGTAGTTTCTTTTTTGCCTTAGTGCCTAGTCCTATTAGCATTTCATTTGTGAATTCCTTCCTTTTCATGGTGATGTCTTCTTTTTAGGGTATTCATTGCCTGTTCCATTTCTTCCATTGTTAGATTTGCCATCATATATTCTGCT
This sequence comes from Cepaea nemoralis, assembly GCA_014155875.1. Lineage (NCBI taxonomy): Eukaryota > Metazoa > Mollusca > Gastropoda > Stylommatophora > Helicidae > Cepaea > Cepaea nemoralis. Next base: position 1,104,168 of record JACEFZ010026515.1, read on the forward strand.
GCTGTCTCTGTATATGTATGATGTATCTGTTTATCTTTGATTGCTTTCTTCTGTTCGGCTGTAATATCAATGTGGTTTGCACTGGCATAGTGTTCCATTAGTGCATTTGCAGCCTTTTTTCCTGTAAGCAAGGCATTTCCTTGTTTAATTGTTATTTGTTTGTTTCTAGGTCCTTCATTGTTCATGGCTTTCACTAGTTTCCATAGTTTGTTTCCATCCCTGTCAAAATTCAGGTTTTCTGTTTTTTTCCTCCAACAATCTCTTGTTGTTTGATTTACTGTTCGTTTATATTTTGCTGAGATGGCTTTGAGAGAGATGTTCGCTTCAGTTGTTTGTTCTCTCTCTGCGGTCTTCCTAGCATCTTCAACTTTGTCCTCCAAAAATTGTAGTTCTTCAGTCCAGTATGGTTTGTAATTTTTCCTTGCTCCTCTTGGAATAGACTCAGTGGCCGCCTGTATTATTGCTCTGTTTAGACTTTCCACCATTTGCTTCATGTTGCCATATCGTGTATTTACGTTTTCACAATATTTGTCTGTTAGTATGGCAAATCTGTCCCAATCTGCTCGTTTGTAATTCCAACGGGGCAAAGGCTTTTGCTCCGGTGGAACATACTCCATATTTATTACAAGCTTGATTGGTCTGTGGTCACTACCTGCTAATTGGTCCAGCACATGGCGATCGATTTTGTGGAGGATGTCTCCTGTGCAGAAAGCTAAGTCTGGAGTAGAAGTGGTAATCCATCTTCTGGAGTAGAAGCTCGGTGTGTCATCCGCTTTGTTAAGTAGATGGAGATTTGAGTCTATTTCCCAGTCCTCCACTTCATCTCCTCTTTTGTCAGTATCTGGGTATCCCCATCTTTCTGAACGGCTATTAAAGTCTCCGACAACAATGCAATTTGTGTCAGTTATTTCCATGTTTGAGAGTGTAAGATCCTTATCTGCCGGGCTATATAGATTGTAAATTCTTATTTTCACGTCCTTTATCATTATATCAACACCTATAATTTCCGTTTGGTTGTCAGAGATCACAGATACTTCGCTGCAAGGTATTGTATTTCGTGTAAGTATTACAACTCCTCCTTTGTGTCCTTCGCGGTCGAAACGTGTGGCCTGATATCCCTCGACTGAAAATGTGCGATTGGCGTTGAGGTGTGTCTCTTGAATGCATGCCACATCTATTCTATCTTTATGAAGACGCTGTGTTAGGGAGGCTTTCTTGTTATAAACTCCTTCTGCATTCCATTGTAGTATGTTGAGTGTCCGGGGTGTTTGGTCAATAGCTCTTAACCTACTCCTCTGTGCCTTGACTCCACAGCACAGGGGAAGGTGACCACCAGTAGTCATGGGTGGACCCCCTCGAGGCAGGGGGCCCGGCACTATCACCGCCTGATGGGACTTCACGGGATTAGCACCATAACGATTAATTTTCATCTGTGGCATCATGAAATGATAAAGTTACGTTGCACTTCTTTGTCACGCCTGTGGCTCAGTACATCCGATTTCGACAAGCATTTGTTCGGGATGCTTTCCCTAGCCTTTGACTGTCCCCAGTCTACCTACAAGGCAGCAGGTTTGTGCGTCACTTCGTCTGGTCCCTCTCCCTTGACCTGTCCGACATGGGTGACCCTACCAGTAGCTGTGCTACCGTCGGCATAGCTCTTGGGGTCATTGGAACGCTCAAGCCCCTCTACCTCTTCAAGGTGGACTCACGGCAGAGGGGAGTTTACGTTCAGTTGTTTACCATTGCTTTCTGAACGACCGGCACCGATACCAACGCAAAACCAACGCAACGCGGTCTGCTGCCAAATCGCGCGCAGCTGTGTATAGAACGTCGGTATACGGGATTACGAACCGCGGCCGTAGCACTTCGCCATGGAGTTCGGCTAATATTACAATTACACAGGATAATATACCGTCTAAAGGGACATAACTGTGTAAATATAAATTATTTTGCACAAAGGAGTAGCTCCCTATGAAAGAATTTATTCATTCTGTAATCTGACAATGGCCGGTCTCTCTGGCCGAGGGGTTACAACACTTTCTCCGTAATCCCGTTTATCACGCAGAGTCTCGTAGCGGACGAGAGCTGTAAGCGGTTCGACCCCCGCTGGTGACTTGCGGGATAACTGAGCCGGCCGCTCAGAAAGCAATGGCAAACTACTGAGCGTAATCTAGCTAAGAAATCAACAGACAGCTGAAAGATGCTGATGTTGACAGCGATGTCCTGTAAAGGATATGCGGAAAAAAAATCTGACAATGACAAGAGCACGATCGTATGAGGGTTCGATATCAGCTCTCGGCGTTCGCTATGGAAGAAAACGACTGACCACCTATTCTTCTGTGCACTCAAGCTTAAATATATGATTGTTCCAACACCTCATACACACACAGCAGGTTTCTGTCATGGCACTTGGTTGGTTGGTGGTTCATCCGTAAACGTCTTCTATACCAAGAAACTCACGGAACGAGCATATTTATTCTTTACCCCACATACATTTTCAGGCTCTGTGGCGAAGAGATTACGGACGCAGTTCGCAATCCCGCATACGGCGCTCGAAACACAGCTGTGAGTGATTTAGCAGCAGACGGCTTGCGTTGGTTTTTATCAAACGGTATGATTGCTGGACGCTGTAATATAATTGTAGCGTCTCTATAACTCCCTAGTATTGGATTTTAAGTATCATACTTAGGGGGAACGGAAAAGCGCTAGACTTGACCTCTGTGATGTGTCATCTAACTTCAAATAGAAAGCCAATGATTGGTTTAATATCCGGCCAGACCGGCGCTAGATTTAACAAAGTCAGTCAGAGAACAAAGCATGTATTTGCCTTCAACACCAATCATACAGCAGCAAAATAACACCAGGGCCTAGGTATGAACACCAATAGGAAGACACTGAAAGAGCATGACAGAAGCAATTTCAACACAAGGTCCTAGGCCTGAATACCAACTCAAATACAAACAGAAAGACACTGAAAGAAATTAGTGGAGCAATGTGTATTCATACATAGCAGAAAGAATCATCCGACTATCTGCGACACCCAGTTTGTGTGCTGGATTTATTCTTCCTAAATTCCTCGCCTGCAGCAGACCAATCCTGGATATAATTCCAGATGCTACCAACTAGTTGTTGCTCAACAATGCATTTTCCTGCGAATGTAATGGATATATCTACGTATGACTCTATGATGGTCCCATGTCGGCCAGATTGCCTATCATTAAGTGTGGGATGGCCTATAGACTGGAGACAGGGTGTGTGAACCCACCTGTTGAACCACAAGTCGAGAATCTGATATAATAAGCAGAGCAGCTGGACGGTCGTCTATTTTGTTCATCTCTATGATGATGTAAGGAAGTATCCTTTTGCCAAGTCTTAAGTTGAAGCTCCTGAAAATCAGACGGACCCAAGCCTCGATTTCAATAGGACACCGTCCATTAGCACAAGAGTGTATATGATTTCAATCCCGGATTATGTGATATTTCTAATCTAGATTATAATTGTTCTCTGGAGGCAATGATTCTCTGCAATGAATTACCTGGGGATACGGTTTGATCGAAGCCTTGCTAAATAATGAGCACATAGACCAGGCGATAACAAAGGCCAAGCGGGGGTTGGCTGCGATGCGGGTGATGACGGCAGCAAACTGTGAGCAGCGCCATCTATGTCTTCTATACGATGGGCTGGTCATGTCTGTTTTTGAGTATGCGATGGCAATCCTGACTCTCAGCCGTAAGCAGATAGAAAGGATGGAAAGGATACAGAATGAAGCTATGCGAATTATTCTTGAATGTACAAGATATACAGCATGCAGGGCGCTGCGCTACCTCCTTGATTTTCCAACCATTGAAGACAGAATACAAGTCTGCAGAGCTCGCGCCTACCTCAGAGTTAACGCAAACACACAACATCCACTGCATAGTGAAATTATGAAAGTGAAGAGCAGAAGGTTAAAAAGAGGACGGTCGTGGATGGGTCAAGCCGAAGATATTCTTCAACAGGTGTGTTCACTGAAGGACTTAGAACCTGGTGAGGAGTGGGTACAAGTGCCAACAGATTTCTGTACGTCCTTTTCAGTTTGCATCTAACTAGACAGAAAATGTAGACAAGAAAACCCGGCTGCTGTGGAGGCGGAAGTACAAGCGTTGATTTTTCGATAATTCGCTAGACGGTGATGCGGTCAGTTACACAGATGGGTCGGTCGTCCGACATGTGAGAAGCTCATGGGCCTTTACGGCTCAGGCCGGAGGGAGAATTGTGAAGGAGGACTCTGGTGCTTTTGCTAAGACCACAAGTAGCTTGACTCTGGAAGTCATGGCAGCAAGTAAAGCAATAATATGGCTCGAGACACAGACATTCACTAGGGCATGTTTCCTTAGCGACTTAATGAACATGCTAAAGAGGATAGAGATGGGGGGGGGGGGGGGGGTCCGAAGATAATGGTTGCTGTCTCTGGAGCGGTCTCGGCTGGCAAAGATTAGTTTCATCTTCGTGCCAGGGCATGTGGGAGTACAAGGGAGTGAACTGGCTGACAAGCTCGCAGGTAACGTTACTGTGGAGGGCGGACGCGCCATGGACCAGGCTGACATTCTGAATGCTCTACGAGAAGTAAGACTTTTGCGAGAACCAAGTGATGACTGTGAATCTACAACCATGGCCAGACTGCGGAAACAGCAAATTAAAAGAGGGGTGGCCAAACAAGAACACTAAGCAGGAAGCCAAATAAGACTGATAAACCAACACAGAACTGGTGTCGTTAGCCGCTACACGCTGCGGGATTTGCTGAGGAGGGGATCCGAGCACTTATGGACTGAATGGTTTGATGTGCAATGAGGACGATCTGTCGACTAACTAACTAACTAACTATCTGGAGGAAATATTCAGTGGATATTGTAAGTGCAGAATAGAGTTGAGTGAGTATTATTCCGGTTCCCAGATAATAAGGACATTAACTGTCAAGCATTGAAGAGGAATAATGAACAATACAACAGGACAGTAAAGGACACCATAATTCTAAATAATTAGTTTAGTATTATGTAGGGAATGTATATTCTTGTTTAAGTATCCCGACACCATATCATTAATTTTTTATAAATATGAGAATTATAAATGGTGTGGGAAACAATTGATTTTATATGTTTGGTTTTTCTGAACTTAGACCATTGTTTTTATTCCATCTGTAAATTGGTCAATGGTGGTAGAACCAAATAGTGGTTGTTTTTCTGGGTGTAAGAGCATAGATTTTTGGGACAATGGGGTTATCACATTTTAATGTGTTTATGATATTGCATATCATCCCATGCCTGTTCTGGAAATTCAGTGTGGCCATTACACGTACATATATGTCTAATCAGATCTTGATTTAATGCCTGAACTGTTTGTCCAAATGTTGATGTTTACGTCAATTGCTTGTTGATGTTTGTTCAACAGTGGTTGTTCTATATGTTGTAAACAGTCAATGTCCTATAACACTATATAAAATTCAAAAATGGTGATCTAGTGGGAATGGAGAAGTACGCATAGACACAGTTATAGAAAGAAGTGAAGTATTTTCCTTCTTGTGTTTATGGTAGAGTCCATGATCACCCCAATTGGCGAAATGAGTACGAATATAAAAATAATCCCATTAGGGATCCCCTAGACAATGTAACAAAATGTTCTCATATATTAAATTCCACATCCCACAGTCGCTCAGAAAGTATTGGCAAACTTTTCGTTTTGTTCGCATATCCTTTACAGGACATTGCTGTCAACATCATCTTTCAGCTGATTGTTAATTTCTTGGCAAGATTACACTCAGTAGTTTGCCATTGATTTCTGAGCCACCGGCTCACATACCCTGTAAGTTGCCGACACGGAGAGAACCGCTACCAATTCTCGCGCACGTCACGTTACTCACGAGAATATACGGGATTACGGAGAAAGTCGTATAACCCCTAGACCAGGGAGAGGGCATTGGAAAACTACTGAACGTAAATTTGAAAAAAAAAAATAATGCAAACAAACATTGCTGGCATTGACTGCGACGTCATGTAAAGGATATGCAACAAACAAAATAGACATTTACATATATATTCTTAGAGTCCAAGCCGTGTGGCTTTGGTGATCATGTCTACACACATCCTTCTGCCTCGAGTGTTACCAAACATTTCTGATATCACGATGTGAAACTGTCCAGCATCTTCTCTCCTGGTCTCCTCCTGCCACTCTTCCCTTCTAACCTTCACGTTATGACGACTTTCTCCAGTTTTCCTTTTCTCGTGAGATGCCCAAAGAATTTGGAATGTCCTTTTCTGATGCGAGTAACTAGTTCTCTTGGTGACTTAATTTCCTTCAAGATATCTTAATAGCTCTATCTATCCAATTACGATGTGTGTGTTTGTGTGTGTGTGTGTGTGTGTGTGTGTGTGTGTGTGTCTGTGTGTGTGTGTCTGTGTGTGTGTCTGTGTGTCTGTTTCTGTGTGCATGTCTCTGAGTGTGTGTGTAGTTTCATAGCGGTGACCTGCCACACACACACACATATATATATATATAAAATGCGATGTAAGTATGTTTATATGTTTTTGATGCGTTCGCGAACGGTCCATCCGATTGAGATGAAATTTTCTACATGTTTTCTTCTCATTCCCGTGCAGCGAACTGTCATAGTTTGTTAGTGTACAAACAGTTATTCTTCTTCTTCAGCTTTCCGAGCCATTGAGGTTCTTTGCTGCAAATACAATCCGTCTCCATTCGTCTCTCTGGTGGACCTTCTCTTACCAGTCGTTGATTCCAAGTGCTTGTAGGTCTGTACATGTATTATCTCTCCACCGTCTTCTTGGTCTACCTCGGGGTCTACGGTCATTTATTTCCTGAGTGTAAGCGAGTTTTGTTTCCCTATTATCTTCCATTCTTTCTATATGCCCCATCCATTGTAGTCTATTAGCCTTCATGATACCAGTGATTAGCGGGGACTTAAACAGATCATAAATGTCTTTGTTACTTCTTCTTTTCCACTCTCCACTTTGTGTATCCCTAATGGGTCCAAAGATGCGTCTTAAAATTTTGTTCTCAAAGGTTTGTAACAAGGCTTCGTCTCCTTTCGTTGTACTCCAGGTTTCAGAGTCATACAGCACAACTGACAAACAGTTATTTACTTAATAAAATTTAATATGTTAATTTACATTATAATTTACATATAGCGAGGGGACTTAACTTAAGAAAAGTCATATCAAGGGACTTAACGTTTAATAGCATTGCTATATATTTTATATATAATTGTTGCATTGTTATCAAAGCTTTATAAATTGTTTGTCTACAGTTATTTACACGGCATATGCGTTATAAGATATAATGATAAAATCAATTTAAAAAAAAACAGAGGACTTTGACGTCAGTGAATCCACATCGCTGTCCAGGATGAAAGACTTGGGAGTAAGAATCAGGCACGGCCAGACATGAGAGGTACATCGGGAAAACAAGGCGCCTCGTCAACCAACACAGAACTGGCACTATTAGCCACCGGACGATGATGCATATGCTGGCGGGAGGATCTGAGCACCTATGGACATGTCCGGAGTGCAATGAAGATACCCCAACGGATAACTGATAACTAAATGATAAAATATTTAAAGCAATTTTAAAGTTTTAATAAAAATAATGCATCTATTTTAAATACGTGAAAATTTTCTAACTCATCTTTTTATTTTTCTTCGACATCTATACAGTCATCCCAGCTTTCATTGGGTTTTCGTGATATCTTGGTAAGTTTACGTTCAGTAGTTTCAGAATGCAAAAGTATTAGTCAAACGGATATAATTATCGTCAGCTCAATAGCTACATATTTTTAAAAATATGACGCTGACTTCGGAGACAGCACAGAAGACCACACATTAATAACTTCAGCAGGATCAGATAATAACAGCTTTGAATTGTGAGATTGTCCTATTTAGTTATTGGGATGAAGATTGTTCTCTTCCAATCTGTTCGCCATATTTCCGGGAACGGGGGGAACGGGAGTAGGGGCCGAATATGAATTAAATGAGACGCTCCCTGCCAGGGCTGGGCGAAGCCAGGCCGGGCTTCTTTTTTGGGAATGGGAACGGGAGCAGGGGCCGAATATGAATTAAATGAGACGCTCCCCGCTTTGGGCTGGGCGAAGTCAGGCCGGGCTTCTTTTTTGGGAACGGGAACGGGAGCAGGGGCCGAATATGAATTAAATGAGACGCTCCCCGCCAGGGTCTGGGCGAATTCGGGCCGGATCCTATGGATGGATGGATGGATGGATGGATGGATAGACAGCCGGACCGGGTCGTCAGTCAGACAGACAGACAGACAGAGATAGATAGAGATATAGATAGATAGATAGATAGATAGATAGATAGATAGATAGATAGAGAGGGGTAGGTAGGTAGGTAGGCATGCAGGCAGGCAGACAAATAGATAGATAGATAGATCCCCGTCAGGGATTGGGCGAAGCCGGGCCGGGTCAGCTAGTGTGTATATATATATATATATATATAATATATATATTATATATATATATATATATATATATATATATATATATATATATGAACATTTAGATGTTAATAATGTAGAAAAGAAACAAAAACTATATTATTTAACTTTATTTTGCAGCAAACAAGTTAACATGGTGCATTTAGAGAAACATCAAGCAAATAACTACATAATTCTTATCTCCAGATAGACGTATCTAATAATGTATAAAGGATGCCGTAGAACAGTGAAAAGCACTCCTTCCTGTAGGCTTGGTAGTCATGTGTTCGAATATCCATAGAATTTGAGTTTTTGAAAACGGATCCGAATTCCCAAATTGACCCGGCATAAATTGCCAGTCTCCCTGGCCCAGGCGTTAACGATATTGTTCGTAATCCCGTATATCCAAGTGGGTAAAACAGCAGTTGCGAGAATCGGCACTGGTTCGCGCCGCGCTGGTAACTTACGGGGGTATATAAGCCGGTCGTTCAGAAACAATGGCAAACTACTGAACGTAAAACTTGTCTAGTACATCAACAGCAATTGAAAAATGATGGCGTAGACTGCAAACGTTCTGTAAGGATTATACAACATTTAAAAAAAAATGCGTACCGTAATATGTCATGGAAAGTAAAAGCGGCTGGCGTCATATTGACTTCGCCCGTCAAGTTCCGATTAGTCTATAAATATGTTTGGTTATTACCATGTACACAGTAAGCCTATAAGGCGTGTATATAATGGTCCTTTACTGTTGTACCGTCTATAAACATGTTTGGTTATTACCATGTACACATTAAGCCTATAAGGCGTGTAAATAACGGTCTTTTACCGTTGTCCGCTGTTTAAAATATCAAACAAGCAAAAGTATAGGTAGTCCTGTAGAGGACAACTCCATTAAGGCGTGAAATGTTAAGTCTTACATCTTTAAGGCCACGACAAAAGAGGTGGGGGTGGCATGTTTCCTCCCTCATTGCCTTTCGTTCCCAGACAATTCTCAGAAAATTCTAGAAGTTGCCGGGCACTCATTTTAATGAGACTTGGTCTTCCTCAGAGCATACTGATCGGAAAAAGAATAACCCTGTCTCAGGTTGGTATTGAACCCAAACGACTGTTTTTGCAGACAAAGCGAAATGATCACTTTGCCTTCGAGGCTCCATAAAAGATAGAATAAGATGTAACTGCCGGACTCCCTGGCCTAGGGATTAAACGACATTCTCCGTAATCCCGTTTAGGGTAATGCAACGCGCGAGGATTGGAAGCGGTTCTCGCCGCGTTGGTAACTTACAGGATAAGTGAGCCGGCCGCTCAGAAAGCAATGGCAAACTACTGAGCGTAATCTTGCCAAGAAATCAACGACAGTGATAAAATGCTGGTGTTGACAGCGATGTCCTGTAATAAAGATATGCGATAATAATATGTAACTTAGAAAACAGCAATTTATAGGTAAAGCATTTAGTCTGGATGTGGAAAGCACTTGCAGCTAACGGTATTGACAATAGCAGTGGTTGGGGATATTGACTGGAACAAACGAATCTGATCCATTTCCAGTATCCACAAGAATCCACTGTACTCTGGTTGCTATCTGGCAGGTGCCTCCTCCAGAACATGGAACTCCCAACCTGTTAAATTAAATGTAAGTATTATAATTTCGTAGGAAATTTATATACAACGTCAAAAAGAGAATTTATGCATTGCATCATTTTGGAGATTCATGCATAACACCAGACAGAGATGTATCCATGGCATCAGATGGAAGGGCTCGCAATCTTGCCTGCCCACCTGGTGGTTCTGTGCTGGAAGCCACAACGAGGTGAAGTTTTAAATTAACATGGGATTCCAGATTGACGTAACCTAAAATATGTACCAGAAAATGTCCTTGATAGAGACTGTGGGACGTGGTATTCTCCACAGCAGTACCGAATGTGTATAACAATATAGGGCGAGCACCTCACATCTAATACACCTCAATGCCCTATAACAATGTAGGGCTAACACGTCACATCTAATACAACTCAATGCCCTATAACATTATAGGGCTAGCACCTCACATCTAATACACCTCAATGCCCTATAACAATGTAGGGATGGCACCTCACATCTAATACAACTCAATGCTCTATAACATTATAGGGCTAGCACCTCACATCTAATACACATCATTGCCCTATAACAATATATGGCTAGCACCTCACATCTAATACAACTTAATTCTCTATAACAATATAGGGCTAGCACCTCACATCTAATACACCTCAATGCCCTATAACAATATAGGGCTAGCACGTCACATCTAATACACATCAATGCCCTATAACAATATAGAGCTAGCACCTCACATCTAATACACCTCAATGCCCTATACCATTATAGGGCTAGCACCTCACATCTAATACACCTCAATGGTCTATAACAATATAGGGCTAGCACCTCACATCTAATACACCTCAATGCCCTATAACAATATAGGGCTAGCACCTCACATCTAATACACCTCAATGCCCTATAACAATATTGGGCTAGCACCTCACATCTAATACAACTTAATTCTCTATAACAATGTAGGGCTAGCACATCACATCTAATACACCTTAATGCCCTATAACAATATAGGGCTAGCACCTCACATCTAACACAACTTAATTCTCTATAACAATATAGGGCTAGCACATCACATCTAATACACCTCAATGCCCTATAACAATATAGAGCTAGCACCTCACATCTAATACACCTCATTGAACTATAACAATATAGGGCGAGCACCTCACATCTAATACACCTCAATGCCCTAAAATAATATAGGGCTAGCACCTCACATCTAATACACCTCATTGGTCTATAACAATATAGGGCTAACACCTCACATCTAATACACCTCATTGGTCTATAACAATATAGGGCTAACACCTCACATCTAATACACCTCAATGCCCTATAACAATATAGGGCTAGCATCTTACATCTAATACACCTCAATGCCCTATAACAATATAGGGCTAACACCTCACATCTAATACACCTCATTGGTCTATAACAATATCGGGCGAGCACGTCACATATAATACACCTCAATGCTCTATAACAATATAGGGCTAGCACCTCACATCTAATACACCTCATTGGTCTATAACAAATCAAATCAAATCAAATCAAATCAACTTTATTAGGGTCACAAATTGGGCGCGCAGGCCCGTCTTACATTCGGCCCTTCCAATCACTCGTCTTTCGTTCATCAAGAGCATTATACATTTACATAGGAAGAAAAATAAACATTGTGAAATGAATGTTGTAAACATAAACAAGGCTAATTACCATGTTATGAGGCCCATCTCCCACCTATCCATACATCACCCCACCCACACAACACCCCCACCTACCCACACACACGCGCACCAAGGGACACATACACACCCCCACCTACCGACACACACGCACACCAAGGGACACATACATACCCCACCAACCGACCCATCCCCCTCCCGCACATCCCCCACCCACACACACTGCCCTCACCTGATCCCCCAACCAAAACACACTCGCCACCCACAAACATTCCCCCACCAACCCACACATCCCACGCCCATCCACATCCTACCCCACACATCCTCTCCCCACCCACACCTCAAACCACCCATCCCCCAGCCACATCTCCATCGACAACATATTCACCACCCACACACACAATCCCCCACCAACCCACACATCGCACATCTACTCACACATCCCCAAACCATACACACACACATCCCACCAACTGACATGTCCCTACCCCCCCCCCCCCCCCGCACACACACACACATCTCCCTAACCACCCATACATCCCCAATCCACTCACACACACCCCACCACCCACACATGCCTTAACCTAATCCCCCACCACACAATCCCCCACCCGCACATAACATACACCCCCTACCACGCACTATTCCCAACCCATGCACCACACACACACATATCCCTCACCAACACATCCCCACTTACACACCACACACATACCCCCCACCCAGATACCACATAATATTCCCACCCACACCCACACAGATACCCTTACCCATCCACCCCACATACCCCGACTCACACACCACAAAAATCCCCCACCCACACACACATACCTCACCCACACAATATCACCAACCAACACACCACACACCTCTCCCCACCCACACACGCATTCCCTACCCGTCCACCAACACACTCTCTCTCACGCATATATCCTCCACAACGCACCCACACACCCCCACCCACCCCCAACCAAACATCTCTCGATCACAATACCCCTACCCCCACACACATCGTCCATCCACTCACACATCCCACCCCGACACATACAACTCCCTCACCCACCTACACATCCCTAAGCCACTCACACACCCCCACCCACACATTCCCCACCCACACACACACATCTCCCACCCACATACTTCCCCCAACCACCACAATCCCCTGCTCACCCACACATATACCCCACATATACCCCACCCATACGCACATTCCCTGCACCAATCACACACATCCCCCACACCACACACTATCCTCCACCCATACCACCACAAACATACCCTCCACCCACACATCATTCACACATCCCCCACCAACACACCGCACACATATCTCAAACCCACACACTATATACTTCTCCCCACCCGCCCTTCCATCCCAAATCCACCCAACACAATCCCCTACCCACACAACCCCGCCTCCCACACATACTTCCTCAAACCATCCACACATCTCCACCCACATAAACACACATCCCTTGCATCCGTCCCATACACATATCCTCCACCCATACACACATCCCCACACCCATTCCAACACCCCTACTTTCACCCCCACACATCCATCCACACATCCCACCAACACCCACAAATACCACCACCCACCAAAACCCACACACCCCAACCCATCCAAATGCATACCCCCACCCACACACCCCCCACCCACACATATCCCCACACTCACACACATCCTCCACATACACTCACACTTCCTCACATCTAGACACATACAAAATGTCTCACATTAGTATTGAAACTAGTATGAACAAACACCCACACTTTACTCACACACATACACTGACACTTGTCATGAGCAGTCTCATAAAAATGTTAAACATGGAGAAAAATGTGTACATAAAATGTATGTGACGTAAAAATAGTGATGCTCTCTCTCTCTCTCTCTCTCTCTCTCTCTCTCTCCTCTCTCTCTCTCCTCTCTCACACACACACACACACACACACACACACACACACACACACACATTCACTCTCACGCTCACACATTCACTCTCCCGCTCATTCACTCTCACGCTCACTCATTCACTCTCCCGCTCACTCATTCACTCTCCCGCTCACTCATTCACTTTCCTGTTCACTCATTCACTCTCCCGCTCACTCATTCACTCTCCCGCTCACGTCATTCACTCATCACGCTCACTCGTTCTGTCTCTCATTCCCACTCACTGACTCACTCACTCAAACTACAGTAATGAACATGAGTTTATATTATGCATGATAAAATCAAGTGGTATTTAACTGATAATATGACAGATGAGAATACACAAACATATGGATTCGCGTGTTACATAACATCCGTGTTACATGACATGCATCTGCTCAGCTCTCTCTCTCTCTCTCTCTCTCTCTCTCTCTCTCTCTCTCTCTCTCTCTCTCTCTCTCTCTCTCTGTATTCTTTCATTTACACACACTCACACGCATGCGCGCGCTCACACACACACACACACACTAACACATCAACTCTCCCACTGTCTCACTCTCTAACACACAATCCTTTACACACACACACACACTCACTCTCTCAATCACACTCTCTCACACATACACATACACATGAACGCATGCACATGAACGCATGCACGCACGCATACACTCCCTCACTCACTCTCACACATACAAGTACGAATGCATGCACTGACACATTCCCCACCATTTCTCGCTCAATCACTCTCTCCACACACACGCATGCACGTGCGCACACACGCATACACTCTCTCCCTCTCACTGACACCCACTTTCTCTCTCTCTCTCTCTCTCTCTCTCTTTCTCTCTCTCTCTCTCTCTCTCTCTCTCTCTCTCGCTCCCACACACGCACACACATATATAGTGAACAATTATAGTTAAAAATTTATAATGAACAATTATACTGAACAATTATACCAGTAAATGAATTATGGTGGCATATAGTCGTATGGATTAAGTATCGAAAGAGTTTTCGGTTAATGTGTAGGGACTCATTGGAGTTTTCAGATCTGGAGGCAGATCATTCCATAAGTGAGCACCAGAATAGGCGAAACATGTTTTGTATAGGTCCAATCTAGGCTTTGAGACATGTATCAAATTTAGGCGCTTGCTGTTCATTGCATTAGATTGAATCAGCGGCAGAAGATAATCTGGGGTATTTTGAGATATAATTTTATTCACTAATTGGCTTTGTTGAAAAGGAAGCGCTTTTGTAGTGGTAGAAGTCTTAGATGACTGTACAAATTATTACTTTCAACGTGCTTTATGTCAGAAAACCAGACGAATAGCGCGGTTTTGTAGAGAACATAGTCGTTTTAAATTAGATTTAGGGCAACCATCCCAAACTGTGGAACAGTAATCGAGATGTGATTGGATATAGCATGTATAGAATATTTTTCGTGTGCTTTCGTCCAGGAAGTGCTGAATTTTAGCAAGTTGGTAAACTTTTTGTGCTATTTTCTTGGTAAGAGCGTGAACATGAGAGCTCCAGTTCAAATGGCTGTCTATTAAAAGCCCTAGTGTTTTATGTTCAGTCACATTAACTATAGGTAACGTGCCCATGCGGAGTTCGAGGGTGATCCAGTTATGGCTAGTGTCTGTAGTTTTTGTCTGGTCGTTATTAGCATGGATTTGGTTTTGTCGATGTTAATTTGCATGCGGTTTTCATTGCTCCATCTAGTAAGATTATTAAGTTCCTTTTGTAAAGAATTCTCTAATTCACTACGGTTTTCTTGACTAGTATATATAGTACAGTCGTCTGCGAATAGATCACAAGTTGTATTGATATATAAAGGAAGATCATTAATATAAACTGCAAAAAGCAGCGGACCTAGTATTGAGCCCTGAGGCACACCAATATTAAGCTGTGTGGGTCTTGATAGACAGTTGTTGAAGGACACGACTTGTTGCCTGTCGGATAGAAATGACGTAATTATGTTCACCACGTTGGTGCTTGTCTTCATTTGCTTTAGTTTTCTAATTAAAATATCGTGATCTACCATATCAAAGGCTTTTTTAAAGTCTACAAACACCGCTCCACAAATTCTACCGTTGTTGATGTTTAAGTGCCAGTTATCGGTCATTTTTGTTAGAGCACTATGGCAAGAATATTTAGGTCGAAACCCAGATTGACTGTTAATTATTAGATCATTGTTAATTAAATGGTGTAACGTTATTTTATGAATGTGTTTTTCTAATGGTTTTGATAGCGACGATAGTAAGGAAATAGGTCTATAATTACCCAAATCGCTATTATCGATTGAGCCATTTTGAATAAGTGGAAACACTTTAGCAATTTTAAATGCAGATGGAAAGTAGTTTTTGGCCAGGCACTGGTTATATATGAACGTTAAGGACTCGCTAATGACTGGTGCAGCACAACGAAGAATTCTATTACTGATACCATCTAGGCCGTGTGAGTTTGTTGATTTGAGGTTCAAGAGATATTTATAAACGTCCTGCAACAGACATTAAAGGAATCTCAGCGGGAATATTTCTGGCGCACTTCTCCTCACAGAATGATGCCAGTGAACTTAAATTACACGATGAGTCTGGTATTGAAGACTTTAGATTCTCTATTTCTGATTGAAAGAACCAACTGAATTCATCGCATGTTATAGAATTTGGTATTGCTGATTCTGTAGGGCGTTTCTTATTGGTTAGCAAGTTAATAGCCTTCCATATATTTGTACTGTTTGAATTATCTACAATCAAATTTTTAAAATGATCTTTTTTTATCCTACGAATTTCATATTTAACTTTATTCCTTAGTCTGCGGTAATTGATGTAGTCTTTAGTTTTGTGTGCTGTATCTCGCTCTCTCATGATTTCCAGCACTTCTCTAGTGACCCATGGGGATTTATGTTGATTTTTGACTCGAACTTCTTTGATTGGCACGTGTTTATCGAACACATTGTAGACTGTCTTCGTCCAGAAAGCTAATGCATCGTCCGGGTCAGGAAGTTGGTAAACGTGATCAAGGGCTGCTTTTCTTACGTCTTGCAAAAATAAATCTTGGTTGAATGCTTTATAATTCCTAAATTTGATACTTACATGCTTATGTTTAAGAGGTTTGAACCCAATTCTTGACCATGTACAACCATACCGGGTAGTGGTCACTAACTGTACAAACAGGAACAGAACATTCAATAATATTATCTGGACAAGTAACATATATATGATCAATTATAGTTGAGGATGTGTCAGTAACCCTTGTGGGACGGTTTATTAGTTGTTTGAAATTGTAAGAAAGAATGATATCGTCCCATGTCTGGTTGGATTTACTAATATCTATGTTGAAGTCACCTAGTATCATAACTTCTCTACCTGCTGTAAACACTCTATCCATCATTGTAGTGAAGCAGTCATACCAACTGTACCCGGCACAAGGATTCCTATATAGGTATCCAATGAGAAACGGCTGTTGGCTGGCTGGCTTCACCTCTAACCAAACACATTCTATCTCTACTGTCTCGAGCTCACTTCTACGGGACCAGTTGAGAGAATTGGAAATGTATACAGCAATACCTGTCTCTAATGTTTGATTTGCATCTTTCCGAATTACTTTAAACCCCTTAAGTGAGATTTCGGAGTCGGTTATTTTGTCGTTAAGACGACTTTCTGTGATTCCAAAACACATGGAACTGTTTGGACAGTATTACCGAGAGCTCAGGTAATTTGTTGAGCAGATGAAAGATGTTGAGATGGCCTATATATAGACCATTTTTGCTGAGCCACTGATCGTGATTAGCGAACATTACAAACTAAAAGGAAGATGTCGCTTGTGGTATACAAATTGCAGGGATTTTGAAACTTTATTTAGAAATAGTTAATGCTGTTAGAGGGGGGCAGGAAAATGTCTTTGCTGGAGTGATATCATGAATGCTTGGTGCAGGGCTGCAGGATTGTATCGCATTAGCTGCTGAAGTTGACGGTTCCACTCATAGGGTTGTAGATTACCGTCCAGCGAGGGATTGCTATGAGTGTCACTGGAAGTGCCTACATTGGAAGCAGGCATCGACGGTACAGCACCATTGTTTAACGGTGTCCCCTTTGACATCATAGAGGGAGACTGTTTTACGGGCAAGGTAGGAAACAAGTATCATATTTAGCAACATTTGGATTGGAGCTTGGGTTGCTATTCACAACATTGTGTTCCTGGGGTACAGGCAAGGGTGGTGTGGGAAGAGAAGGAGTGTTTTCTGAACACAGTGAGATGGCTGTTGCCGGAGGTGAAGTTTGGTTTACTCCTGTAACTGGTGCTGGTTGTTGTGCACGTTCGGGATATTTTATGTTCTTCGCTAGGAAGCTACTTCCTAGCTTGGAGCAATGTATTTGATCCCTGTATAGTTTTTTCTTAGGAGCTCCGGACGGTGACGTAAAGTAAGGGGTGTTATTTATGAAATTCATGCTATTATTTTTACAGAATTTATATAACGTTAGATTAGCAACATCGGCAGTACGACGCTGGAACCCGTAACATGGTGGAATGATGGATGAAATAAACAAAGATGATTTCGGAAATCTATTGCGCAACAGCACCTCCAATGTAGCTAGTTGTGAGGTGCTGATGATTTTATTATCCATTATGTCATTAACACCAATATAGACTGTTGCTCTCCTAATTCGGTTGTTCACTTGGAATCGTCGCAGTGTAGCGGTCAGCCTGTCAATGTCAGCGCCTGGTACAGGGTAGATTGAAGTTGATTCGCTGTCAGAAGATGACATGCGATCACTATAGATTCCCTTCAGCAGGGAGTCTCCAATGACGACATGTGTTGCACTATGATCTATGGTTATTTCACGCTGCTTCTGGTGTCCGCTTGGACTGTTGTTGCCACTGGCACTGGTCACTGTCGTCTTTCTTGTGTTTTTGTTTATTATATCTTGCTTGCGTTGGTTGTTGATATCCAGTAGTGGTAACGACTGAACTCTGTGATTCCAAGTCTGCTGCTGGAGAGTCTACACTTAAGGCCTGGAACCTGTTGCTGACATGCACATCGATGGGGTAGATAGATGGTGTGCGTTCTACAGGTTTAGTGGTGGTTTTGTTGCTTGTAGAAACTATCTGTATGTCATTATGCGACGAACATTCACTGGTAACACACGCATCTACAACACCATGGATACTTTCTGTTTGTGCACTTTTATGAAATGACTGTGCACGCTTTAGTTTCAAGGCATGTATGGATGTTTTAAAAGTCTCCTTCTCTTCTTTAAGAATTCGGATTTCCTCTCGAAGAAGAATGTTTTCTTTTTTAAACTCCGCAATAATGTTAGTGGTGTTGTTGGTCATAAAATCTTTTAACCTCGTCTCCAAAGCCTGAATTAGATCACGACAACAATCATTGTGGCTCTGTGTTTCGGCCGAAGAAAGCGTCTTTGACTGTGATGTGTTAGTTTGAAAAGATTGAGCAGGCGAATTGTGTTGTTTGTCCAGCTGGACATCAGTGTCTGCTAGTTCACTAGATTGTTCAATAGACAACGTGATGGATGTTGGCGATGAAGATGATCGATTCAGTCGCTGAGCTGGCGTGCTAACTAACTTTTGTCCCGTCTTGTTTTTGTTTACATTTTCACATCGCTTTGACACAGCTGATGATCGTAAGTTGGAGGACATGTTGGCAATATAGGCAGCTCGACAAGGCAAGGAGTAAATAAAACTGCAGGCCTTTCTGTAGTCGTGCGTGGCGCTTATCTCTTGCTAGTCACACATAGTTAAGTCTCACGTTGTCGTGAATCAATAATTGGTAAAAATCAAAAATGGATGCTCTAACCCTCACTTGTCACAATGAAATCTTCATTTAACTAAATAAACAGTCACATAAACTTGACAGTTGAGAGTGTGTAAATTCAGCACAATAATGGAGTAAATAAAAGCGCCGGCCCTTCTGTAGGGCGTGCGTGGTGATTATCACTTGTTAGCCCCGCATGGTTAATTCTCACGCTGACGTTGATCGATAATTGGTAACATTCAAAAACGGCTGCTCTTACCATCACATATCACAAAGAATCCCTCATTTCACTGAATAAACGGTCACATAAACTTGAAGTGTTGAGTAGTATGTAAATCCACTCTTAGAACGAACACAATGATATACACAACATCATAACAATATCGGGCGAGCACGTCACATCTAATACACCTCAATGCTTTATAACAATATAGGGCTAGCACCTCACATCTAATACACCTCAATGCTCTATAACAATATAGGGCTAGCACGTCACATCTAATACACCTCAATGCTCTATAACAATGTAGGGCTAGCACCTCACATCTAACACACCTCAATGCCCTATAACAATATAGGGCTAGCACGTCACATCTAATACACCTCATTGGTCTATAACAATATAGGGTGAGCACGTCACATCTAATATACCTCAATGCTCTATAACAATATAGGGCGAGCACGTCATATCTAATACACCTCAAAGCGTGTAAAATGGTCCTTTAGTTTTTGTTCTTGTCTCAGATGGAACATTTATGGACAACTTCTGATGGGCAATGTCTGCACAACTTCAGATGGGAGATTTATGCACAATTTCAGACGGGAGATTTATGCGTAAAATCAGATAGGAGATTTATGCATAAGATATGAGATTTAAAAATAACATCAATTTTATTTATTGGTGATACGTAACATCAGGTAGGTGATTTACATAGTTAAATAACATAATATGACAAAGAAAGACTAAATTATATAAAATGAAGAACATCTTCTGCACATCAGACCAGTTTTATCCGTCACTGGCATCTTTGACAGCTACTTAATGATCATGATATAACGATCTGTCTTCTTCTTCGTACATCTTGAAACGTCAACTTAAATATACCGAAAGAAAACAACAGTCAACTTGAGCCATTTGCCATGTCAATAGATTTTGCCCTCAAAGATAACAAACATTAAAGTGCTGAAAACCCAGTATCCTTCATGATGTTCCACAATTTCCGATGTTGAACACATCGAAGGCCTTACAGTAGTCTATGAAGCAAATATGAAGATTTACATTCTACTCGCTAGATTTCTCAAGATAGTTCCTCTGCTGTGCATGAAACCCGTTTATGCTTTTTGTAATACGTATTCTTACTTCATTAGTCCTTAAGATAATTCGCAGGAGTTTTTTTTTTCCTAGCATGACCTATTACTACATTAGCACGATAGTTCATGCACAGTTATACATTTTATTTTTTGGGAGAGAGAGAAATTTAACTGCTGCAAGGTAAATAAAATCCCAAAGAAGTGTCATAAATAAGTAACACTAAAAGAAGCGGTATGTTATTAGTCTTGCAATAAAAAGATACAAACATAACACAGCATTTCGGTATTACATCTTCTTCAGCGATCGCGCAATGGCTAGCGAGCTTGCCTGCTGGTGTGGTGATAATATGTACGAACCCCATTAAAGTCGAAGTATTTATTTCCTGCAGTAAATGAAATTCCACTTCGATCCAGCCTCAGAAGCTACCATGACATATACTGGGAATTCAAAACAATGTTTTCCCGTGATGAATTTGAATAACGAGGACAAAAACAATATATTGCACGATTTATTGCCTGGCATATTTCGCTGCATCTCGTCAGGTACATACTGCAGAAATCACACAACTTACGTGAATTAATTAGATAAATCCTTCAAACTGAAATATACACATGTTTGCACAGTAATGTCGATTGTCTACCACGGTAATTTTAAACTGACTAACATGTCTTTTTGCCAAGTCATATCGCCAAATTGACGGAGTGGCCATGGGGAGCCCACTTGGACCTATTCTGGCGGACATCTTCATGGCACACTTAGAAGAAAAGAGATCCTCAGAAATCAATAACTTGGCCTTTTACCGTCGTTACGTGGACGATATACTAATTATCACCACAGACGAACTACAAGCAACGTCGTTCCAGGCCACAATGAACGAGACACATATAAACATCTCTTTATCTATAGAACACGAACACAACGAAGCGTTGCCGTTTCTAGATATCCTAATGAGACGTAGAGCAGATGGCACAATTCAAAGATCGGTGTACCGCAAAGAAACATGGACTGGCCAATACTTAAATTTTCAGAGCTTCGCACCTGTCCAGTACAAACGGGGCTTAGTACGGACCCTGTTTGACCGTGCTAGGAAGATATGCACACAGGACACACTGACAGAGGAATTTAAAACTCTGAAGAATGCCTTAAACCTGAATGGGTACTCCACAGGATTTATAAAGCGCCACTGCCAACAGCCCAAACCGAAATCAGAAGTAACTACAGTCCCTAAACTCAAAGTATTCATCCAGCTAACCTTCAGAGGAGATGACGTAATGCAACGTCTGCGGGACCGGCGCACCACAGCAGTCGAGCGAACATTCTGTGCTGCAGCTCTAGTCATCAGGTACAGAAACACACCGATGCCAGTCCCAGCAGTAAAAGAACCTGTAGCTTTGTACGCCAAATCTAATTGTATTTACCAATTTATATGCAGATGAGAGGCCATCTACATAGGCAGAACTGAGCGACAGTTACATTGCAGGGTTTCGGAACATATTCCGAATTCGTTGGACAAGATACTACACACAGAAGATGGTAGCCTAGGCAAGCCGACACACCGGAAAAGTCTGGCTTCATCGGTCGGGAGACATGTGCTCGAGAGTGGTCACGTGGTTGAAAGAGACAGTGCCTTCCGTGTGTTGTTCAACACACAAAGTAGTCGATTGTTAAAGTTTGCTGAAGCTATACTAATCAACTTTCGTAAGCCGTCCTTGTGTAAGCAGAAAGACATGTTAGTCAGTTTAAAATTACCGTGGTAGACAATCGACATTACTGTGCGAACATGTGTATATTTCAGTTTGAAGGATTTATCTAATTAATTCACGTAAGTTGTGTGATTTCTGCAGTATGTACCTGACGAGATGCAGCGAAATATGCCAGGCAATAAATCGTGCAATCTATTGTTTGTGTCTTCGTTATTCAAAATATACTGGGAAGTAAAATCAGCCGAATAGATACTGATGATAAACCCACTGAATGCCGATTGGTCTAAACATAGGGGAATAGCATCATATACCCTATCGAGTTATGGCGAGAAATGAGGTTCAATACTTCACCTTATTTACATCTTTTTCAAGTGAACAAGTTACGCACTGTAGGCCAACAGTTGATACAAATTAAAATTAAATGTCCGCATGGAAACGTAATTGAGAGTATTCTGAATGATAATATATGAATAGTATTGACAATATTACAAGGTAATACTTCATCAATGCATATGGAAGCCGGAGTGGTTGGGGGATGTAACCAGCGTAACTTTCTCTTTTGACCGTGACGTTGTGGGTTCGTCCGACAGGATAGTCGGTAAGCTTGCCTAATATGCTGACTTCTCGTCCTTGACACTGGGACATCATTACAACTAACTACCTCAGAAGAAGGAGTGGGTTCTCCTGATGGCGAGGGGTATAGGGGGGAAGCTAACCTTCAGTCCAGTACACTCACAAGTACTGGAAACTACTTGTAGTAGTTACATGTGTGTGGATTATGCTCGAGTTGAAAATGAGGGAACGCAAACACACACACACACCACACACACACACACACACACACACACGCACTCACCTATACACACACCTAAACACACACACACACACACACACGCACATATATATATATATCTAGCCGGCATGAAATAGATGTAATATCTAAATATTGTGTTCTGCTTGTTTGTTTTGGGAGATTAATAACACCCCTGTTAGTGCACCGTTAAACATAGATATCGCCTCACTCGACGAACTGCGCAAAGATGTGTTTAGTGTTTAGCGTGTATGCACGAACACGGGACAGACAGAAATACTGGCAGATCTGCTACAAGAGAGACGTTCGGCACAATTACTCTGACAATGATTATTGCATATAAAGGCAATCAATTTCAAACAAACGAAAGAGTAAGAAGCAGAGATAATACAGCAAGAACACTTACTGGGCGCATTCTCCAACGGTGACTGGCTGATAGGAGGAGTTGTGATGCTTGACTCTGTAGGATGTTTCCGTGTACACGGAGTCGACAGTGCTCATGATGGCGAAGGACAAATTACTGCAGCAAACAGAAAACAGTCGCATTAATTCACAGCAGGTTACAAGTGTTCTGATGGCAGGTACTGCATAAGATGTGGTGTGACATCACTTCACATGATCTAGGATATAGGACTACGAGCTGGGGTGGTTAGCTGTCTTTCCTACATAATGTTCTACTCGTATTTTTTTAATAAAAGCAGCAGCTGACCCTGGTAAATTTCCTGGGTCGTGTAGCGTATTTGATATTTATTTTTATATAGATATCGGCACTCGGTGGATGATGTGGTCGATATCACCTGGGCCGTCGTTACTTCTCCGGGCATTTTCTGGTACATATTTTAGACTGGATCGACCGCATGAAAGTGACTGTTAACAAGTAGGTCTCTAAAACACTTGCATTTCTGCGTCGTCTTTCTGTACACGGTTGTTGGCGTCAGCATTCCTCATTTATATATATATATATATATATATATATATATATATATATATATATATATATATATATATATATATATATATATATATATATATATATATCATGTGCCATGCCGGTAAGCGTGGTCGGTCATATTTTACCATCTCACTCGATCACCAGAGTCGTGGATCAGCTCCGTGTTTCTGTCTCGACCATGCCACGAGGCCAAGCCATCCAGGTATTTACTTCTCGGTCTTCCCCTTGGTCTATTCCATTCGATCTTGCCCGTTGTCACCAAGTTCTCCAATTCATTTCTTCTCATAACATGCCCACAACATTTTGACTGTCTACGTCTAATGTCTCTAATCAGTTTACGATCTTCATTTATTTCTTGAAGGACTTGTTCATCGGTCTTTCTGGCTTTCCATGGTATTCTTTGCATTTTCCCCAGAAACCACATTTCTAAAGCCGTCAGATGTTTTTCCCCCGGGAAGGTTAATCCGGTCAACAAATGCCCGCAGAAGTCGTATGTGTCGGCCTAACGGCGCAAGAACGCAGCTCTGCTGTAAACAGGCACAACGCAGCCACATCCGAAAAAAAAATCCGGATGAACGCAGAAGAAGAAGAAGATGTTTTTCAGCTTGACTGCTCATTGTCCAAGCTTCATATCCATATAAAAGTATATGTTCTATCTAGCACTTCAACACTCTTTTTCTTGTTTCAATTGACATCTTTTTATTGGTCAGTATGTTTTTTATCTTGCTAAAGGCTACTTTTGCCATTGCAATTCTTGATCTAATCTCTTCAAGGCATCTCCCATAATATGTTATGACTGTTCCGAGATAATTATACCTATTCACTTGTTGAAATATATTCCCATTTACTTGTATACTACATTGTGGTATTTCGTTCTTCCTAGTGACTACCATAATCTGTTGTCTTGTTACACTTTAATTCTAACCCTAGTTGTTCACTGTGTGTAACAACCGCATCTACTAAATGTTGCAGGTCCTGTTCATTGTCTGCAATCAAGACTGTATCATCTGCATATCTAATGTTATTGATGCATCGTCTCCCAATGTTGATTCCTTCCATATCTTCAATATTTCTGAAAATACTTTCACTGTGCAGGGAAAACAGATCTGGAGACATTACACATCCCTCTCTCTTAATAGACTGATATTGGCTTACTTCATTATCAACTCTGATGGCAGCTTGTTGTTTCCAATATATGTTTTTTTACAAGTCTAAGGTCTTTTCCATCAATTTGTAGATCTTCAGGCATCCTTATCATGTCGACATGTCTCACTTTATCGAAAGCCTTTGTGTAGTCTATAAAGCAATGGTGTAGATCTTTGTCTTATTTCTATAGAACGTTCGATTACGGTTCTCTGTATATACACATAATCTACTGTACCCTTGCCTTCTACAAACCCACATTGTTCTTCTCCTATTTCAGGTTGCATTTTCCTCCTAACTCTTTGCATGATAATTCTTAGCAACATCTTCGTGATATGACTCATTATACTAATTGTTCGATGTTGATTACATTCCAAGACTCCTGATTTCTTTGGGATTGCAATAAATTCAGAATTAAATAATCAATGAGGTATATTTCCAGTATCATATATTGTTTTAAGCAGACTGGTAACTTTATCTATTCCATATTCTTCTAAAGCATTAATCATTTCTGTTGTGACGCTGTCTGAACCTGATTTCATATGGTTAAGAGTATTCTGAACCTCCATCTTCAAAGTTGCTTGTCCTTCATTATTATTTTGAACATCATACTGTTCGTCTCTGTTGTCGTCATAAAGGTTTTTCACGTAATCTGACCATACATGTAAGATCTGATCTTTTTCTATTATGACTCTTGCGTTTATACCCCTGTGCGTTTTTATTTACCATTTGTTTTCTTTATACATGAACGAGATCACTGGGATCGAAATGTCGGATTTGTCAGATTGTAGTTTCGCTTACTTGTTACATATTTGCTTAACACTATATTATTATTATTATTATTATTATTATTATTATTATTATTATTGTCAAAAATCCCAAAAAGAGTTTAGAGAGTTAAGAATATAAGTAATAGAGCTAAGACAGAGTCTAGTAGAGGACACCAGACAGGAGAGACACCAGCGCTATAAATAGCTTCACAACGGGACACACTTGTGTCAACCAAGGAAGCATTGAGTGCAAGTGAGCGAGGGTTTCCCCAAGACATTGGGAAACTCACCTCTACGAGTAACCGTGGAGTACCAGGTTACTCGAGTTAACTGGCCAGCGTGCTGGGACACTATGCACGCAAGACTCGCCAGCGCACGGAGAATCCAACGTCCGTGTTTGAACACGCAATTAGAAGCGTGGGACAGACCACGACTGAGACGACTAGAGAGTAGACGTGTTCCTTACGAATACTATAAGTTTATAGACAATAGTGATTGTTAGGCTTTAGATTTCATTCAGTGATTAATAGTATCATTATCACCTCTTCATTGCATCTATGAAACGTACCATGTTATTTATTGTCAATGAAGTATTCCGCTCGCAGAGCTTGTTGATCATCAGCTCTAAATAAATTGCATTCCTTTTTGCAAACGACACGAGTTATTATTTCGTGTGGTGCAAAAGTAGGGGAGTCCTGAAAGACCTGTCGCAAGCAAGTTGCTGACAATTATTAATTGTTTCTATTCATTTCACAACTGTGATTTCTGTTTCATGGGATTGAGCTTGCTGTAAGCTATTACACTATGTCTGTGTTTGTTTTCTCCACTTTCTCTCTCTCTCTCTCTCTCTCTCTCGCTCTCTCTCTCTCTCTCTCTCTCTCTCTCTCTCTCTCTCTCTCTCTCTCTCTCTCTCTCTCTCTCTCTCTCTATCTCTTGCAGGAATTACACAAACCCGTTTCATTTTATAAATGTATGAACATTGTTAGGATAATAGTGTTAATATAGAAAAAAATCTGGGAATTTCATGGCTGAGAGAAGAAGAAACACAAGTACCATAAAAATGGGACTGTGAAAAAAAAAATAAAACTAATACCAGAACTGAATGAGATCAAGATAAGATACTTAAGGCACTTTAGGCCGAAGGTCTTACAAAAAGACACGGCTGCTTTCTAAAGCGTGTGCTGGAGGATGCGTGCAGGTGGAAGACAACAATTACATGTGAATTGACAACTTCACGAGATGGATTAGTAACGAGAGTGAGTACAACGTAAAGAATAATTACATATGGTGCTGGAGACACTACAACGGACCTTGAATTCTAAGATGACATGTGATGGTGACGAGGTAGTAAAGTATCGGTTATAACACCCAAGACTATAATACAAGGTAATAATTCAGGGAGGACCTTGAATTCTAAAATGACATTTGATGATGATGATGATGAGTTAGTAATGTATCGACTGCAAAACATAAAGATGTAGTATACTTACGTGGTACAACACGAGCTGTGTTTAGATGAGTTCTCGTTTGTGGTGGTGATCGGATCCAGTAAAGTATTATTTGTTTCTGAGATCTCAACCTGCCCGGTGATGGCTCCTATTTTAAAAACATCAACCAGTTTGCTGACGTTTGCTAGGGTTTGAATAGATTCCAGAGACAAAAATAAATGAGGATATCTGTCCGTCGGTACACTGCACGGGGTGTCTGTCCGTGATGGTTTCTGGAACAAGTGGCAAGAATCATAGACGAAAATAATGACTCACTATACATAGACATGGAGGAAAGGGTA